>VYZV01029485.1:2617-29713 GCA_013401275.1 Pandion haliaetus | reverse complement strand
GGGAGGGACCCCACGGTGGAGCAGGGGACGAGTGAGGAATCTTCCCCCTGAGGAAAGGAGCGGCAGAGACGATGTGTGGCGAGCTGACTCAACCCCCATCCCCTGTTCCCCTGCGCCGCCGGGGGGAGGAGGTAGAAAGCACCGGGAATGGAGCTGAGCCGGGAAGGCAGGAGGGGTGGGGGGAGGTGTTCCGATGTTTGGTTTCCCTTCCTAATACCCTTGTGTTTTGTTTTCTGTTTTGATTTGTAGTAAATTAAATAGATTTTGTTTCTTCCCCAAGTTGATCCTGTCTTTTGCCCGTGACCATAAGTGGGGAGTGATCCCTCCCAGTCCTTGTCTCGACCCACGAGCCTGCCTTTGGATTTTCTCCTCATCCCAACGTGGCCAGGCGAGGGGGTGGGGAGTGAGCGAGCGGCTTCGTGGTGCTTTGTTACCAACTGAGCTGACCTGAAACCACGACACAGACTTATAAGGGGCTGGTACTAGTATTAAATATAGAGAAGTTTTGATCCATTATTATACAAATCTGGCCATTGCCAGCATTTAAAAAGAGGATAAATGAAGGTTGCTGTCTCCCTGCACTGAGCTAGGAGCTAGAATAAAGCACTAGGGGAACTGCAAAGCTGCCCTGTACCTTTGCTACAAATAGGAAGACAGATTGTATTTCCTCCAGCCCCATCAAGTTCTGTGCATAAAGCCCATTTACCAAGTCTTGGTGCACTTTGAATGTGTGTGAGAGAGATTAATTTCACAGTATAAGCAGAGATTAACTGTAAATAAAATTGCAACTTGCACAGACTAGCTTTATACTTCCCTGTAATGGAGTTTCAGTGTATCAGGCTGCACAGTAACCATCCTCTGCTGTATATCTTTCAGCAGCTGCTGATGCTGCCTGCATTTTCAGTGGGTTTCCTTTAAATGGTTTTTCTTATTTGCTTATAGAAAGTTTAGAGTTGCAGGCAGCAGTGGTGGTGTCTAGGGAGCACAGTTAATGGGACTTTAGTTGTACCTGTTTAGACAAGGAGATGGAAAGATGCTTTTGGGATTCCCCAGTAGCCCACTGGGGTCTAGAGAAGGCTATAAATAAATAACAAAAATGACACAGTGAATATTTCAAGTCTTTTACCCAGGTTCTTAAGTAAGTTAAATGTGGCAAAGAGTCAAGCATCTGTTTCACAGATGGGGAAACTGAGCCTCAGATTGCATAATTTATTTGTCCAAGGTTACAGAGAAAGTGGCAAAGCCAGAACCAGTGTCTCAGTTTCCTGCCTTCCCTTTGCCTCCACAACACTGTATTAATTTGTCTGTGAAAAATGAATAGTGCTGCATACATGCTGAGAAATAAGCTTATTTTATTTATTATTACTAGTCTTTTAGGCCACTCGGTAATCTCTCAAACAGTAGGGTAGGACTGATGCTGCATGGAAAGGTATAGTCTAAAAGGTCTTTAAAGTGTTTTCTTCTGTTCATAATTTTTTCACCAGAAGTGTTTAGAGAGGAGAAGGAGCAAAATTCCTTTGGGGGTGTGGGGAGAGGAAAGGCTATGGGATAGGAGAGGGGGAGAAGAAAGGAAACTGGTTTTAACTATTTTTATAGCCAAAAAGGTAGCAAATTGATAAGAGAAAATGTACAACTTGGAAGACAAATCTCTCTGGGAAGATCACTGAAGCCCAAATGAATGCTGCTGACAGGCATCAGAGTGCTTAGATAAGATCCTATTATTCAGACTCATAACTTTGAGTAGAGGAAGATATCCGTAACCAAAAAGTAGAAAAATAGAGATGGTAATATTCAGTTTGTCAGCTGAGTTGGTGATAGGAAGGTGTATCTCACAGTGATTATAGGATTAGGAGGTTTGCTAATACTGTTAGTAGAATGGGATTTATGGAATGACACCAATGTTGAAGGTTTGAGTGTACTGAATGCAGGATTTCATTATTTCCTAGGTGCCTATCAAGTCTAATGCGTGGGAAAATGGAGTTGCTATTATTTAAACTTGAAATCATTTCCAGGCTTCTCAGCATCAGGAGAACTATTCCATTTTGCCTCATCTGTTTCTTCATTACTCAGTGATAATTTGTATTTGCCCAGGAGGATTTTCAAGAGATGAATAACACTCTCACCGAGAATTCTGAACGTTGAAATTTACGCTAATTCTGTATATGGGCTGTTGTATGAAATTTAAATTATGCCTATTGCAAGATACCACACTACATCTATCCTCTATCAGACATAGTGGATTTCTTCCTGAGATGATTACCTTCTAGATTATGAGTACATTTTATTTTAGCAGCAGAACAAAAGCATCAGAGGTGATTGTAGTAAATGATACGTGTTTATAAAAGTAACAGCAGCAATCGAATGTTGTTTTAAATCGTTCCATACATTGTTTGTACATTCTTTCTGGGAGTTAATACAGCTTTTGTCTGTATTAAAGAGAGTAAGTACGTTGAGAGAAGATGTGAATGGAAATATAATACAACAGTATTTAACTTGGAGATTTTTTAAATGATAATGATGATAATATGGATCTTCCCATAGCACTTTCTCTCTGAGAACCTTAAATCATTGCCAACATTGCAGTGAAATTCATTGTCTGCAGATGCTCAATTCATCAGTGACATCCCATCCTTAGTGCTTCTGTGATACCCTGCTTTTCTCTATTTGGGCAAATCTCGCTCACCCATGAATTTAAGTCCATAGCTCCTTACCTTATTACAAGGGAATGTGAAGCTCTGAGGTTTTAAGTGATATGTGTTTTAAAATAGCTACCAATTATGAAAATGCCATGTTTGGGGCTGAGATAACTTAAATAAGCTTGATACCCTTGTGATCCTGTGATTATCCAGTCAGAGAATAAAATGTCTGCTTCACTTCAATCCCTGCATAGGGCCCTCAGCATTTGATCAGTTAGGGATTTCTGGGATGTAAAGTTAAAACATTGTTTTATATGAAGAGTGGGACGAGAACATCTGTGTGTGACTCTTGTAGGCCCCTGACATCTCTTGAAGAAAAGAGAATCCTATGCTATTTGTATATACTAAATTTACAGCCACTTCATCCCAGCTGACTGGGATATGACTGCATCAAAAATATGTGTGAAATAACTGTGTCAGGGTTTGTAGAACATGCACATGAAAGAAAACAGGAATAAATGGGACTGTAAGTTATATCTAGGGTAGGATTTTTGTTTCTCCTAATGTCTGCATTTTTCAAATAATAGGTGAAGCTTGAGAATGAATAAAAACAATAATAATTTAAAGCTATCCCATTGTTGGCAACATGTCGTTTGTACATCAGCTCAAACTAAGCTGCCAAATTAGGACTCAAATACAGCCATGTGAGCACTTAATTTTTTATGTGTAATTTGCTATTTCCTTTTTATTTTGACATCTTAGCTACAGTAGCACAGAAGAATCTTATTTGGGATGAACAGTCTTACAGACTTGCTGCATTGCCACACTGCTGCTGTTTAAGTAGCATGATTCTGGCTTTCAACAAGAAATTGCTGTAGATCTTATTTTGTAGTAGCGTGAAATATGATTGGGTGAAGAACTTAATTTGATAACACGTTTTCTCAAAATTCCTCCTTTCACTGTTTGCTGGTTTTATTCCCACATGTTCTGCAGTGTATTATCACCATTGGTAATATAAGATGCAGCCTGTAAAAAAGCAGCTTGTAAAAATATAAATAATTGGTGTAGAAACCAGGGATATGATCATAACAGTACTGGGTATTTTGACTCCCTAAAACATGTTTTGTAAAGACTAACAGTGAAATTATTCTTTTTCTTTTTTTTTTTTAAATAGGCATTCCCATTCCCACCCTGGTCTGGTATAAGGACTCTGTTCCCCTCAGCAACCTGGAAAACCCCCGCTACAAAGTACTGCTGAGCGGTGGGCTGCGGATCCACACGCTGCGTCCTCAGGATGCTGGAATCTTCCAGTGTTTTGCTAGCAATAAAGCCGGGGAGATACAGACGTACACCTACCTGGATGTGACTAGTGAGTAAGGAGTTGTGATAGGAGATTGATGAGTTGTCTTGTCATTTCTACAGGTGATCCTACATCCATCAGATTTCTCCATCTCTCTATGCTTGTTTAGTTTGACTCAAAGAACCTTGATTTTCATCAAGTGTAGCTGCCCTAGCTGTAAGGTACCCCAAAATGCCCATCTGCTGAAGCCTGTAGAAAACTTTCCATGACATTAGGGGCTTGAGGTGAACTCTTCTATTTCATGCTACAAAAGGAGACCTTAGTGAAAAGAGAAAGAAGAAAGGTTAATTGTAGTTGTAGTCTAATGTAATTCTGTTCTGAATTTGAGCTACTGCTTCATGATTGCGCATGGTATCATTTTATCTGCCTTCTGTCTACAACTACATTTAGTAGGGGAAAGAAAGTTCAAGTTAAATGTCTTTTTTTTGGCCAAAAAGTCTGATTAAATGTTTTTGTTAATGAAGTACACTCTTCTTTATAGAAGAATTACAAATCCTATTAGTCTCTTTTAACAGCAATTATTAACAGGCATTTCTGTACCACTAACTTCTCTTCAGGAAGCTGATCTTTAGCCCAAGAGCAGTTTACACATACTGACCAGAATTCCTACTGGCCTCAGAAAATAGATCAGCCCCAGTTCTAGGAAACTGCAGGAAAAAAGTGTAATAAAATGCAGCTTGGGGAAAATAAGAGAGAAAGAAACTTGGAAAATGTCTTGGATAAGACTCAGGTTCTAAATTTTTTTGGCTGACATTTAAGTTTCAAAGTTAATGCCTTTCTCAACTTGCTTTTCATCTTAAAGAACTCTATTATGAAGATGGAAGAAAAAAGTTTTGTTTATCTAGATTTCTCAGCTTCCCCCAGAACACTCATTTTGAGCTTTATCTTTCTTTTTCTGTAAGCCATCTTACTTGTACATGTACAAGCACTGATAGATTTTTATTTTCCATGTAGGTAATAAACTGAATTAGACAATTCCTAGGAGATGAATAATGAAAGGTTACAGTCACTGCTGAAAGGTTTTCATGTATTATTGTCATGTCCTTCTCCATGATCAGCTCTATAAAAGTGGATGTAAAGTAGTCCATGATAATAGGTAAAGGATCTTTCTGATAGCTGATGCACTGAGTTTTTTCAAATTTTTGATTCTAGACATTAAACCAGCATTTATACAGCCTCCAGAGGATACCACTGTTACAGAGGGGATGACCGCAGTGCTAACCTGTGAAGTTTCAGGGGCTCCAAAACCTGCCATCTCATGGAAGAAAGGTAGCCAGTTGTTAAGAGTTCTTGTGGAAAGGCTGTAATCCACGTTTTCTTGTCCATCCCTATTATTGAGATTCTGTAGATCCATTTAGTGCATATTTCTTCATTTCTCTGGGTCTGCAAGCAGAGCGGTTTTTGTGGGGTTGTTGTGAGCCAGTGGCCTGGATAGGCTGTAATAGTCTTTTGGAAGAACTAGAATCGCAGTGCTTAATCTGTGCAGTCTACGTGACTCTAATCATGCTGTTTTTCCCTTCTGTGTTTCAGGAAAACAGATCTTAGCCAGTGGCTCGGTTCAGATTCCTCGGTTCATTCTTCTTGAATCTGGAGGGCTCCAGATAACACCCGTTTTCCTTCAGGATGCCGGCAATTATACTTGCTGTGCAGTCAACTCTGAAGGAGCTCTGAATGCTTTTGTGATGCTGACAGTGTGGAGTAAGGATAATGCTTTGTTTAAAGTCTTAACTTTAATCAAGTATTAATCAGTTTTTGTTGTATGCTCAGGAAATTTTCAGAAGTAATTATGCTTTTCTAGTTAATAGAGATACTTGTATGATTTAATAGGAATAATGTATCTATTTTAGGAAACCTATCACAAATACCCTTTGTGTTTGTAAAATTATGCATATAAACTTTTCCGTTTTGTGAAAGGAAGTGTATTTAAATAGAGCTTCAATCACAGTTACAATTTTACTCAGGTTTTGCCTTGGCAAATCTCGCATTGCAAATCAGACCTTTTAACTTGTAGATTTGGCTATTTGCAGTTGGTTTCTGCCTCCAGGAGTCTGCAGGCAGTATAGACCAGCCCATGCTGTTACTAAGGCTGTAGCCACAGTTAAAATGGATGTGATTTTCCTCGTACCTTTGTATTTCTTTGTGGCCCTGGGCGCTGTTGGAAGCCAAACCAAAGTACAGTAGACTTCAGCTAGTCTCATGCTACAGATTGGCACGGCACAGAGCAACCCATGAGATGATTTTGTCCTTCACCATTTTCCCTTGATCTCTATTTTTTTACTTTTTCTGTTGTGGAAGAGAGTCTGATCCAGTGGGTTCACCTGTGTTACTCCCAAGTGAGTTAAATTTAAGTGTAACATGTTTTTTGCTACTAAAGGTACGAAATAATGATCCCTGAGCTGGGACTAAAAATAATTAAAAAAACAATGAAGATGATAAATACAGAAGTGTTGTGGCCCTCTCTTCTCTCCTGTACTTGAAGTACTGATTATGCTGCTGATGTGTGGTACATATTTGGCATTTGTTAACCCCCAAACTGTTCAAATTAAATCAGCAACGTTTTTCCTTTTGAACTTGGGAATACCTGAAAACAACACTGGCAGTAAATGTAATGTACTTGTGTCATATGGCCATCATGTTTATATCTTACTGACAATATAAATTTGGTATACATATCAGGATGTTGTAAACTGAATGATACCCAGGTGTATGGGTCAAGTAAAGGAGATCCTATTAATTCTCAAACGCATAGTTCTTATATGTATTAAAGATAGTTTCTGTTCATTGTACTGCATTGGAGAGGGAAAAGGAAAGTGAATATAACCTAATATTTGTGTAGCAACAGCACCATTATAAAGCTAGAAGGCATACGTAAGTACATCAGTAATAATGCTAAAAATTCCATGCTATTAGAGTTAGCTTTTGATTTTGCTGATGTTTCCTTCTTGTGCATGTATGAGATATCTCAGTAGACACTGATTATCTCTGTAGGGATTTGGGGCTGATTAACATTATCCACATATCTTCTATACTCATCCTAGTTGTCTACCTGCTTCAGCTGATGCTATCTGCTGCTGCTACTCTGTGTTAAGCATAATAGAGATCTTTCACACCAGATCTGGTTGCTGTAGTTACAGCAATTATTGTGTTCTGGGTCTCCAGGACGTGCTTGAATAAAGATGTTCTGAAACATTAGAGTAAACAGCATATCTTTCTTACATGGAAAACTCAGACTACCAGAAGCTCCTCCTCCTTTAACCTCTTTCCCGGATTTGACGAGACTGTAGGGTACCATTTAAGTTTTCCTCTCTCTGGATATTTTTCTAGTGTATTCTTGTTTGCACAGATTTTCTTTGGTTTTGTTTTCCCTGCTCCAGTGTCACTTGTTTCCTGACTCACTGTATGTTTGGATTCATTCATAATGCATTATAAACATACTTGCTGCCTTATGACTTTCGGGAGTTGCCATAGATGCTTACCCCAAGACAAGTGAGAGTTAGTACAGCTTTAGCGCTCTTCCTACTCAGATCACCGCTGGCTCGGACTCATGCCCTCTGCTGCTTTTGCTTCTCTGCACCCCACAGCATACCACCCCTTCTTAACACAATGACATTAGAGAGAGGGGAGCCTTCACAGCAAAGACTTGAAGAGGAATGGCCTGCTTGCTTTCAATGACAAATGTTCAGCTGCCTGCCCTGTGAGTGAATACCCAAGTCAAAATGCTGTAATTTCACCTGAACTATGGCTCGTGTTCCTTTCAGATCGTACTTCCATTGTTCACCCTCCTGAGGATAGCACTGTGATCAAAGGAACCACAGCCACTCTGCGATGTGAAGCAACTCATGATCCTAGAATTTCAATCAGGTTGGTGGTGTCAGTTCTTGTTTGTGTGGTTTATCAGAGCTTAATTTTATAAGCTATATGAATAGCATTAGGTGAAAAGTTTCAGGACCCCAGATTTTAACACCAGACCCCTGATTACTGCATTATAAGGTTGTACACTGTATCATTAATCATATAAATCCCATCTTCCATTTCAGCCTTATGTATTATTTACAATGAGCTATGTTCCACTTCATGACTTCAATATAGCCTTCCATGATTTTACTGTCAAGGTTAATACACTATCAATAAAACCAACTTGTCAGAAGCTGATACTTAATGAGAGTAAAAGCCAACGAGAAAGAATAGGATTTCAGAAGTGTTTACATTGGGGTGCATGAAAGCCACACAAAAGATGCCCATGTTCTTGGAAACAACTTAATAACTAGGGTCTATATTCTGCTTTAACTGTGTAAAGGAAAACAGAATTTGTCTGAACTATTACAATTTGCACTAGAGCATTTAGAGGAAGATCATAATTTTAAAATAAATTTGCCATGAAAATTCATGTAGTCTGAAAGCAACACAACATGAACAAAAGAAAATGGAAGGAACAGCTTGGGGGGTGCTAGAAGGGTGAACTGCAGAAAGAACTCTGGAAAGAGAAATACGGGTGTAAAAATTTCATGTAGAGATACTTAATTGTAAGACCATGGGCTATACACATCTCTGTGATGTGTTCATATGTGTGTGTTTTGATGGATGAGCTCTAGTAAACCTTGCCACAGCAGTTTCAAGATGTTACTGATTATGGCAGTCTAATGTTATTACAGCCTTAGCAGAGATGGGCCACCACCTCAGCTGTTAATTGCAGAGTATTATGTTCTAGCTTAAAATGCTGATGAAGGTGGACTTAAGAACTTGGACATATATGAGTACTTCACCTTTTCCATGTAAAATATATAGTATTGTTTATAAAATATATAGTATTTTGGATGCAATTACATTTCTCATTCTGGTCACTATCTTAAACTCAAATTTGTAAAAGGCACTACTCCTGAAAGTAACTGTAGGGGCTGTCATTTTTAGCATGTGATTACAGAAGCTGATACCTTACAGCACAGATCAAATAAACCTATTTTGATGTTCTTATGAGTAATTAATAAATGAAACATTGTAATACTTAGGTATCTTTGGAAGAAGGACAGTGTTGTAGTAAATCCATCCAGCAGTTCCAGGATCACAGTAGAGAAAGATGGAACCCTCCTTATCAGTCAGACATGGTCAGGTGATATCGGAGACTATACCTGTGAGGTCATTTCTTTTGGAGGAAACGACTCCAGAATGGCTCGACTAGAAGTGATGTGAGTATTTCGTCTTAAATATACACTGTGCTTAGTTTTAGATACCCTTGGGCATTTTCTACCATTTCATTCTAGGTGATCTGGGGAGTCTGTAAGTTTGATTTTTGATGTGGGCTTTTTTAGGGGAAATTAAGCCTGGTTCATTCCTAATTAAATTGCCTTAAAATGTCTTCCCTTTTGCATGCTGCTGTGCTGCTTGGGCTTCCAAGTTACTGGAGCCTTGGAAGTTACTTCCAATTAACAGCATCTCTCTGAATCACTGCGTGTACATATCCATCTGGTTGGGTGATTGAGCTCAAGGGATAATGATGAAGAGGTGGTGGTCCACTTGAAGCCAGTAACAAGTGGACTATCACAGGGGATGCTCTGTTCAGCATCTTTATCAGTGATCTGGAGGAGGTGTTGGAGTGCATGCTTATCAAGTTTGTAGGTGGCACAAAATGGATGGGGACAGTTGATACACTCGAGGGCAGGGCCACCATTCAGAGGGACTTAAATAGGCTGAGAATTGGGCCAACAGGAACCTTATGAAATTCATCATGGACGAATGCAACCTCTGCATCTGGGGAGGAACAACTTTTTGCAGTAATACAGTCTGGGCACTGACTGGCTGGTAGCAGTTCTGCTGGAAAGAACCTGGGGATCTTGGTGGACAACGAACATGAGCCAGCTGTGTACCCTGGCAACAAAAAAGACTAACAGCATCCTCGGCTGTGTTAACACGAGCATAGTAGATTGATGGACATGATTACCCCCTTTTATTTGACACTTATTAGTCTACATCTGAAACACTGTCTCCTGTTTTCAAGACCAGACTGAATAAACTGGTCTGATCTCATGGCTGACCCTGCTTTGAGCAGGAGGTTGGCCCAGAGACCTCCTGAGGTCCCTTCCAGCCTGAATCCTTCTGTCATCCCATGCTGAAGGGCTTCCCCATAAATCCCAGGTGCTGTGCTGTGATGCCAAGGTTATAAGAAAATGTTTTCCTCCTTTTAGTATTTTTTTCTCTGTTAAACGTATATCAGAATAGCTGGTCCCTGTAAAGGCATTGCTCAATCCTGCATTCTCTTTATACGTAGTTTTTCATAGGAAAAATATTTTTATGTATGCCTTTCTTTATTCCTGAGGATCTTTAAAAATAAAGACAAGAAAATGTTTAAAGTGCAGTTCAATTCTGAAAATGGATTATAAAAATGTCATTACGGGATTCCATATTTTCTGTTTCTGTCATTCCACTGGGGTGAAGAGCACTTCCGTTTTATTTTTATCACTAAAAGCAACAACTGTGGTTTTGGTACATGTGTGGAGCAGATCAGATGAATAAGATGGTAATGTTTTATGTAGACTTTTTTTAATTTATTTGAGTAGTACCGCATGCTTTAATTTAACTACAATTGCATCTGTTTCTGCTGGTCATGCCTGATCTCTCTGAGAAGATGGCAACTTCTACTGTTGGCAGTGTAATGAGTTCACCTCCGAGATTTGCCTATGCAGAGGGCTGTTTGATACAGCATTATTCTGACAGTGCCAAGGCTAGATCAGATGCCCATTTTCAGAGAGCAGTCATATATTCTTTCTCTTAATTAAGCACTCTTCAGCTCTCCTCCTGGAGTGCATTTTACTGCTGGTTTGAATCCAAGCGCAGAAGACAATTCAAAATATATTGCTACTATATAACCATACTTGCTTTTCTCTGAGGCGGTTTTTGAATGCATGGCAGAAAATTACAGAGTAAAGACTGAAAAGAATGTTAAAACCTGGACTTCGAAGCAAAGCTATAAACATGTGCTAAACACTTCAGCAGTCTAAGCATTTCTTAATCCTACAGAGCAAAAGATGCCCTGTGCAACCCAGTACAGCACAGCGGATGTATTTACTCGCAGTTCCCCATTGACCAGTGAGGAACAGTTTTATACTCCGTAAAATTCAGGCTAGAAGTTAGCTGGGAGAGGCACATCTTGTGTACATTGCTGAGGCTGCCTTTCCTGCACCCCAGCTTGTTCCAGCTGTGTTGGCTGGCTCCCCATGCACTGGGACTGGCTCTTAATCCTGTACCTCTGCTTCCTTCGATGTTCTGTTGCTGATTGCCTATCACTTGTTTTTCCTGGAGGAATTAAAGAAATACCTCAGACCCACTCTTTAAGAGGACATCAGTAACTGATATGTCACTCAATCATACCTTGAAATGTGACATTTTATTTCAAAGTAGTGCTGCAGGTAGTGCAGTAATGCCAAAAACCATTGCATTCCTTCGCAGCTTTCATCATTATCGTTTGGCTCAGCAGCACAAATCTGTAAGAAATAGAGATACATGATGCAACAGAAGTGAAATGAAGAAGAAAATATGTGGAAAGGAAATGTCTGAAGTAAAGCTTAAATTAAATTCTAGCTCATATACGAATGACAGATCTATAACATTCCCTATTCTCCCAGATAATTCTCATGTGCAGAACATTAACAAACAGGGCATGTACGTTCCCATCGATGAGCGCTTACACTTCAGTGCCTTGAGTAGCACTAATGTCAGACAAATGTTCAAAGGAGGCCCCTCAACCAATTACAGACTGGAGCAGTCTACCAATGGATAATATCGTAGGGCACCTAGCTTTATCTAGCAGCCCCAATTGTCTCACCACCTTTTTGCCCCCAGGAACCAGCATGTCCCTCCTCTACCTCTAGGCACGTCAAGAGAAATTTCCAAAGGCACAAATAAGTTTGTTACTGATTTCTATTCAAACTGATTCAATTCAAAACCATTGACCTTCAGGGTGACCTTCAGTTATTTAATCTCTGAGTGGTCTGGTTTTCTAATCTGTGAAAAGAAGGGAAGAAAACTTTTTCTTCCTTTGTCTTCCCTTGTTGGAAGCCAGGCTTGGGGGAAAAGGTACTATTTCTTGCTAGAAGAACATATGCTGATAGCACAGTGTGGTATACATTGGTGGTGCAAGCAGGATTGATAATTTTTCTCAGCATGTCTATGAAGAAATAAAATATTTGAAAAGGAAAGCCAGAAAACTAATGAAGAACTTGCTAAAGTGCAGCCAAAGGTTACCTTGCTCATCAATTTTGTACTGATGGTACTTGGGCACAGAAACTAATTGCTAGTCAAGATACTCTATTCCTTCATTTGTCTTCCCTCTAAATGTGTTTATTCTTCATGTACATCACTTGATTTGATTTGCACGAGGTAAAACATTTGCGAGTGATGTTTCTCTTCTGCAAGAGATAGATTTTAATTTTTTGCTTACTTTTTTTTTTCTCCTAGCAGAGCTTCTTGACTGCAAATACAGAAATATTTGCAGGTCTTTTGATGATGAGCTTGTGCTTCTCATGCATTCCTCCAAGTCATAGGATTTGATCCTTGAAATAATTGTATGTTATGAAACATCCTAGCTTCATTTAGCTTACTTCTATAGTCCTGTAAATACCATAGTGAAATACGTATAGAGGAAAAATCGCTTGTTCCTAAAGCTGCGTAAGCTGAGTTGTCACAACGTATCACTCACCTGATGGGAAACTCTGCTGATTCTGGCTCAAAGTACCCTGAGGGTTCTCAGTATATATAAAATATGCAGAATTACCACTATCTATGCCTGATGATACCTGCTGCTCAATATCAGCCAGTCTGGAGTCCATAGTACAGAATCTCTTTGTTGTATGTGTGACTGAAAACTATGGTAATGCTGCATTGTTGGAAAATCAAAGCCCTGTACAAGTCTCTGTTATGTCACAACATATAGTAAAATCTTTTAGGCTCTTTCTCTATGCAGAAATATGGGAAGGACAATGTAATACAAAAATAGACAATTTATTCCTGGCAGCAAGTTCATCTTCTTTCAGTTCTCTTTCACCAGAGAAAGAACTATTATTGTTCTGTCTTCTTCAAAAGCAGGAGAGAGGAGCTAACCACTTATAATAAAACTCAGTGGGTTGCCAAGGATGCGCACAGTATTGCCTTTGTCAATCATTTAGACGTGAATTTTGATACCTTTTTTACTAGAGTATTTGTAATTGCTGCTACTTCCAATGTCTTCCCAATATATTCCATATGAAATAGCTTGATTACTAAAAATAAAATGAGTAAGACCAATGCAGAGTAACAAAACAAAATGATGTGTCATTACAAACTTATCTTCATATGGATCCCATATCCTCGGCTCCAACAGCCAATCTCTTTTCCTTTCTGCAGGGAGTGAAAACAGGAGGGATGTCAAACTTGAAAATACATTATTCCTTCCTCACTAGAAAGAAAGCTTCTATTTATTTTTCCAAGCTCTCTATTGAGATGTTGTCCAAGAAATAAGGTTCACTGCTGAGTCTAAATGCGCTTCATACTCAAAAGAGAAATACCACCCGGAAATACACTCGGAAATACAATTGTGTCTGTTCATCATTGAAGGTATATCAGAAATGTAGGTATTTTTAGCAAAAAGAAAGCATAAAATTCAAAAGCCTTTCCCGAGTCATCTGTAGATTTAAGCTTGTGATAACCACCAAAATGAAGTGGGAAACAAATCTGCACACTCTGGGACTGGCAAGCCTGTAATTTCAACTATCCACCTCTTTAGAGGCCTACGAGAGACAAAAAGCCTCAAAACTCATGGATGCCTTCAAGAATCCTTCCTGTGTATAGAAATTGGAAAGGATTCTTTTGCAAGAGAAACTGGAAAGTCCTGAGCAACAGTTGACATGTTTCTTAATTTAAAACATTATAAACTTTTATGAGCAAAGCCATCAGGGGTTCAGTGCTCTGTTAGGCTTCCTGCCTCAACTTCTTACCATGTTATCAGGTCTAGCAGATGAACCACCTGCTCCTGAGTAAAACTTGTATGGTGGACCTGATTTAGGAAATCATTTATGAAATAGGAGCAGGGCTTTTTATAAACTGACAAGAAAACTTGTTTAATCTCCCGTGCGTTTTCAGTAATCCCCTCTTCAGTCACAGTCTCTCTAATTACCTGCTGTTGGACCCTTTTTCTCAGAAATCTCTCCAAACCATGTCTGGTTTATTTCCCTCAGCAAATAGTCTGCTTTTAGCTAATTTTATAAAACACTCTATGTGTTTGCTGAGTGAATTTTTCAGCTGCCCTCTGGCAGTGATGAGCTGACTCAAAACATTACGGTTTCCGTTTTGAATGTGTATCATCTGCAACTAGCTAATATTTCTCTCCTAGATTGTCACAATGACTTCATGTTCTCTTCTTGCAAATCCGCTATTTTAATTGCTTTGTCAGAGTCCCCTCAGGTCACCTTGGTGGCTATGCCATTAACCCTGGGCTTATCTATCAATTACAGATTTAAAAGCATCCATATACATATTTTGCTATCATACAAAGTAAGTTATGGAAAACTTGCCTCCATGCAACTCTTCAGCATTAGAGGAGTGAGGTCCTTAAGATATCCTATATTGAAAAAATGTTCATATGTTTCCTGTTTGGGGCTTCAGATAATGATGCTGGAATTAAACTTCCAGCATCCAATCAAGGGGTATTCTGTGCCCTGTGTGTTATCGTCGAAACCTCATCTGCTTTCGTGGTGTATCAGGAGTTCAGCAGTTCTAGTCTGAAGTCCTTCTCATCCTGAAGAAGGGTTGAAATCACCATTCCCTGCAATGATTTCTTGGATGTTAACAGCAAGGAAAAGTAATTTTCTTAAAGGAAAAAAAAAAAAAGAACCAATGATTTCTTTTGAGAACGTGAATATTCATGATGGTGGTACAGGTCTTATTTATCATCCTTTCCACACAGTGTGTGGTAGAAGATGAAAGGGAGACAAAGTGTAAGTGCTTGCTAAAGTAAGAATTACTATTTATTAATCTCTGCTTTTGTACACTACAAAGAGAGAAGTACGCTTCTGTGCTGAAGTATCTTTGTAGTTTTAAATATTTATTTTTCTGTCCAGGTGTGTTTCTTAGGCACTTGTTATGTCTGCCTTGAGGGATTTAAATCTGTAAGCACCATCTGTTGCTGTTTGGTGTGGACACATATGGCTAAAGAATTTGATATTAGTAGAGATAGGTGTACTGTATAGCTGCTGCAGCTCATGTTAATCTTTTTCTGAACAGAAAGTGCCCATTTCCTTCATGCTGCTGTTTACTATTTTGTGTCAATCTAAGAGAATAATCAACTAAACCCAAATCCTAAGCAAAAAACCCCTATGTTTAAACTCAGTTTGTGCTTTAAAAAACATGAAGGAGGGAACGTCCCCTGTTTTCTGAGACTTGTATGCTAAGAAAAAGAGACTGAGCTGTAAAGTCTTTTAGTCATGTAGCCTCTGACCTCAAATGAGCTGTTAATTCAGCCTTTCTATATATATGGGGAAACAAGATTAGTAAATGCACACCCTGAAAATATCCTTAATATATACCAGGAGTGTTTGTTTAGTTCCCGGAACAGGAGTTACATGGGGCTAAGTTTGCTGTGAGCTCCCCCTCAGCCCTACATTGCTCCCTGTGTGACCATTGTCTTCTGGAAGAAGAGGAAGCCACATTCCAGCTCTGAGCTCTTCTCCCCAGGGCCTGGTGATAAATGAAGTCAGGACTGGGACTTCTGTGAGCCATGTTACAACACGATGTTTCACTCCCTTTCCTTCAGTAATTTCCTTTGCCAGCTTGATCACAAAAACACTTTCCCAACCAGCTTGCTTAGGACATAATGATAAATTGTAGTGGAGGTTTAATGTTTATTATAATTTAATGTTTCATTCAAAATTAAGTAGCACGCTCCTGTAGTCCCTGGGTAAATGGCTGTATCTTAAACCCCCAATCCACACTTTCAAATGACAGGCTTATTCTGCCATCTTGTCTTGCAGGCCAGCTGCCTTCCTACTTTGTTTCCAGGTCCCCCTCTTCCTTAAAGTTGTTCGTCCAAAATTTTGTAGTGCTGTGTTTGAAATCTGCTTCCATTGGGCCTGTACATATTCTTTCCTGTCCCTGATGTTTCTTCTAGCCCCAAAGTGACCATGTCTTACCTGTCTGTGCATCAGAAATCTGGAGCCTGGTTGGTGCATGCCCAGATCTAAGTGACAACCTAGTCAGCCTAAACTTCTCATAATCAAGGCATCTTAAGCAAGAAATTTAATGAAGTTAAGATCTGAATCACACCCTTAGGTGTCATTTCATGTTTACTACAGGAAGAGCCTGGGGTCACCATGCTGCTGTTGGTTAGGCAATTAAAGTCAAATGAGATGAGACAAGACTTTGAGTCCCAGGTTTAGCCTTAGGAAGCATCAACATCAACCTTTCTAGCCTAGACAGACATGAGCAAGTGAGTGTCTTCCACTTGTGTTGTCTCATNTTTTTTTTTTTTTTTTTTTTTTTTGGTGCTAACTCCACATTGTGTAGCCATCATAAACACATAAACAAAAGCATTCACAGTTTTAACAGAAAAATAATAAAACTATTGTCTGGCTCTCCATATGGTCCTCAATCTTCCAGCAGGAACCCAAATCCAGGACATATTTATTGTTCTGGCTTAAAGCCAGAGTCTATTTACTTTTGTGAGTGGCTAAGGAGTTGAGGTTTTTAAATAACTGTAAGCCTTCAGTAGCATGATACATTACAACCAGAAATTACTACGTTTTTAAATGAAGCATGTGAAGTACCCTTGTGGCTTTCTGCTCTGGCCAGAGCAGGTTAGCAGTGGTCCTTGCCGAGGAAGAGTTACGCTGGGGAGGAGCAGTAGACTGAATGGGTGAAAACTGGCCCTCCTTGCTTTTTCCTTCCCTCTGAGATCCTTGTCCTCCTTAGGAACCAGGATGATAAGGAGCAGAAATCAGGCTCAAGTATAATGGCTGAAGGGCTCTTATCACTTAATACAGATCAGTATTTGAGAGATACAGCAGAATTTAGTTTTCTCACTGCACCATGCAGCCTCCAACTTTCAGCCAATGAGTACAAATGAAATGTTTTTCCACAAATTGCCTTTATGTGGAGAAATTACACATTTTAATTGAGCTGCTGTTTTATTTTTGTTTTTTTAATGTTTCATTTTGTATTTCCATGGGGTTTCTGCAGGCATTTTCACTACATTTTCTGGTTGGGTGCTTCCAAAAAAATCCTTATTATAGGAAGGAAAGATTCTACCCGTGACAGGATAAGCCTGAATCCGCAAGTAAATCAAGCTGTGCTGTAGCCTAAGAATACATATGGTAATTTTGATTAGTAGCTCTATATGGGTAGCGTCAATGCCTTCTGCTTCCTTGAGTATGAAAAATTCCATGTTAAATCATATCTCCCATGTGTTTTACTGTTTATACGTATTGCTGCTGTCACATTGCTAGGACATCATCGTAAGAAGGGGAAAAAGTGAGAGAGGAAATTTATTGACCAACTTGTCTCAATCAAAACCAGTATGAACATTGGCTTTTTTCCACATTTAGCAACATTTCCATTAGCTGTTCTAAGCAACAGCCTTGGGACTTTCAGCATAAATTATTTTTTTTTCCAAATAGGATAAAATTGTGAAGAATTCAGAGATGTCTTTCATTTATTTAATTGTGCGATAGCTGCTGGTAGTTTTATATCTATCATCATACGAGTCTGATGTCATGTGCCTTTAACTGCCTGTAAGAGTGTAGCTGAATGAAATGTAGATTGATTTTTCTGTGCTGTTTATTCTCCCTTTCTCTTTTCCTTAATAGTGAGCTGCCTCATTCCCCTCAGAATCTTCTGGCCACTCTAAATTCCTCATACGGCCGCAGCGTGATGCTCTCCTGGGTGCGCCCCTTTGATGGAAACAGCCCTGTTCTTTACTACATGGTCGAGCTCTCTGAGAACAGTGAGTAAAGTCAAATATGTTTCAACCTCATGTTCTTCTTAATTATTCAGCCTTCCTTCAGACTCACCTTTTATAGGAGCTGTTAACAAAATGTTACTGTTGTTTGCTAAACGAGAGACAGTGTGCACAAAGGAGAACCCCTGGGTTTTACACTCAACTATTCGCATGCTGAAAGAGTTAAACAACAAAAAGAGGCTTGAGATGGTGGAATTGTTGTACAGGAAAGCCTCAGTTCCACCTCTGGCATTGCTAGCCAGACTTGAGGCACAACAGCTCATTCCTCAGTTCTTCTGTTCAGCATTTGTAAAATGGCAGTAGTCATCTTTTATTTCTTCCCATTGTTGTCTTTTGTTCTGGTTTCATAAATATCTTGATGCATTCAGAGCCCCAATTTCACCTGAAACATGCAAGCAGGATGATAATACAAGGAACTGATGGTCTGTCAGAGGAACAAAGTTGAATGTTAACAGGAGCTACTATCTTATCTGTATATGCGTTCATATATTTTCTCCACTTTCCCAAGGTTATTGTTTTACAACCTTCTTTTGGGTGGTTGAAGGTGCTGAACTAAGATATCCAAATATCTAGCTTCAGGGGTTACAAACCTGGTCATTGTGAATTGCCACTTCTCACACTTTTGTCATGCTGTGTGTCTGGTCCTTTGTGGCTCTCAGTTTGCAAGGTTATTCAGGGACGTTGCTAATGCCTCTTTAGGAGTTGATAGAAAGATGAGGTTATATGGAAATCGGTCACCTTGGCATTACTTTCTAATCTCTGTCACCCTAGGAGCTGGAAATCCAAGCCTAACAATTGATTCTTGATGAAAAAATTAAGAGCATCACTTTTTCTGACATGTGGAAATTAGCCACTGCATAACTGAATGTGAAACAGCCCTGATTTCTGATTATCTACAGAGCGGCATTTTGTTTTGCCACACAGAGAGCTTGAGGTGAAACTTGAGCTTCAGATCACATACAAACCTTTTGCTTTGCAGGCTGGTGTAAGTTTTTGATGTGGAGGTCCCAGAACTGATGATCTTGACATCTGTTAAGCAAAGTGCAGTTTTCCAATCCTAGTAGAAATCCCAAGTCATGCCCGGGACTGCTGTCCTTAAAACAGTTCTTTTTGAGCAAAGACTCCTGATCTTTTTGTAGCAAATGACTGAGAAAATTCAGCGTTCTACACTCACATCCCCTCTCTACCTTTTTATCACCACTTTGTTTCTTATTTTCACCCTTCTCTCCTTCCCCTCCTATCGACGACAGGCCAGTAACTGCTGTTTTGCTTTTCCTTAGCTGTTCTTTCACCTAGGGACATCACCCTCGTGTTTCATGTTTCCCGGTGGCTTTGACAATGACAAGCTAATTAAGTCCCAGTCTGGGAACATGGTGAAAAGGTACTAGAGCTGTGTTTGCATAGAGACAGCACAGAGCTGGCAGAATGCATGCACTTTGGTCCTGTGCTGGGCTGCATTGATTGGGAAGAGTCACTAAAAGAAGGGGCAGCTCCCTCAGTGCCAGGAGAAGTTTGAAATGTCTTCAAGTGCCTTTCTAGCAAGGATGCTTTGCAGTTGTGCTAGTATAGGAATGGGGTAAATGTGCCATCGTTTTGAAAATGCCGTAATTAATTCACTGAAATTCGTAGAAGGCTCAGCAAAAATCAACATTATGATTTCTGTAGAAATCATGCAGACAGTCCCTCAGAACTCCACAGGATCCTGTGAACCCTTGCTCACTCTGTGATAGATCCAATAATTTTGGCTGGCGGCATTGCAATCTACCACTGAGAGAGTCTCATTATCACAAATCATAGGTATATGTACTTCAGCGAGCTTGCAGCTGCAAAAACCAAACACAGACTGGGTCTGCTGTGAATTGAGCATCTTAACTCCCTGAAATATTCGAGATCTTGCTGTCCTTTCAGTTTTCATCTTCATCTTTATTTACTTTGCTTTTATGTGCAATGTCTAAATGGTTCCTTGTAGAAGCAGGACAGAGAGGAATCTAAGCCCTTGAATATTCCACTGTTGCTGTGTTCTTTCATTTCATATATTATTGCTCAGCTTTACCAATGTGAACAGAAGAGTAGAACAATGTCAACAGTGACTTTGGTTTGGAAAGCTGACTTTAATGTCTGCATATTGTCACTGTCTTGTTCTTTTATTTTCTTGAAGTGTTTGTTTTTCAGAGTTGTTTTGAATTCAGTAGTGTGTGGTTAATACTTAGTTTCTACAGACCTCCTACTCCTTTGGAAAACACCCCCTTTCCTTTGTTCCCACCCATCCCAATTGATGTTTATGAATGAAGCTGACATTTCATCTTGTATAGGTATAGTTTTGTCTGATATGACGGTGCAGAATCTCTTTTTGCTTTTCAAAGAAGATATCTTTTCAGGTTTTCTGGTGGTCTTGTTTGTGACGCAGAAAGAGCAACTGCCAAGGAGTCGGCATACGCCCTCCATGAGCTCATCTGCTTGCATCTATAGCTCTTTCACTGTCAGCAGTGGTGCAATATGCTTAACATCCTAATCCCCATTTGCTTTCATACATGTAAAGGTTAGGGAGGGACATCAGAATTATGATTTATTTTCCATTTAGCAAAGCTGCACAGGAGACTTTGTTCTTAGTTCTGTGGAGTTTTAAAACATGGGTTTTGCTTTGCAGTTAAAGGTGCCAAAATGTAGCCTAGTTTTCTTCATTTTTTTTAGCTGTTTTGCTTTGAATAGTTTTCTAATAGCTTTAGGATCCATTGTACATTTTGAAGCACGTACCGTAAATGAATACATAATAACAGTATCTGTTTCAGAGAAATAGCTGAAGAGGGTTCAAACTAATGAGTGTAAATTTCAGCGGACTAATTACTAGCTGCGTTAGAGAGGCGTGTCACTCCACCTGGCATGGATTAGAACTCCTTTTCATTAATATCAGTTCAGTAAAGAGATATAAAAACCTTATTTTAATTAGAGGAAAAAACAGTGGCAGATCGTGCACATAAATTGCTGGAAATATGAACGACTCTAGTCACCTAATTTTTAAAATGAATGTATTTGGTGCAATGCAATAATTCTCAAATTACAAGTATTCACAGTAGACTGTGTCTGTGGGTGACTTGAGACATATGGCCTTAAACATTTGGGGGCAAATTTATAATCTAATTTGAAAAACACAGTTCCAGGGAAACACAGTCATTAAGTATTCCTGCCCACACAGAGCGAGGAATGTGAACCTTCATTTGAAATAGGATTTTCAAATGAGTAGTACCATGCATTGCTGTCATTTGCACTAATATAATTTTTTGATTGTTTCATGACATGTTTAGCCCCTATTGTGATATACCTAGGAATTTCAGTGAAGTATCTTTGTGGAGTTAGAAGGGGATATGCTTATTTTATTCCAAAGAGGTTAGATTTCAGGGATTAATCAAAAAATATTCTGAGTTGTCTTTTAACTGAAGAAATGAATTAGCACTTAAATAATTCTGCTAAGTACAATTAAGACAAAAGCCCATTTTTGTTTTATTGTATTCTGGGATATGTTGTGCCAATGAGGAGATAATAAAAGCTCCTATGAAAAGCTTCTATACATGCTTAACTTAAAACCTATGAATTGTCATCCTGAATTTGGTAGGAGTATTCAAATGATAAAAATGGAACACGTTGATAAATCTTTGCAAAAATTAAACTAAGTTGTTTGTTACGACTGTGACTCAGATCTATATATGATAGTGTTAAAAGATACTTTTTCTCAGGCCATTTGTAGACCTTGTTGAAGTCCTACCAAACAAAGGATGAACCATTTATTTTTATTTGAACTTTTTGCAATATCATATTGTCATGAAGATTTGAAAAATGAATTCAGTAAACTTCAGCAGTACGGCAAATGCCAATACTACCGTCTATGCAAAACCCCCTGGAGAAGGAAGGAGATGGAAATGTACTCCAAACCTGCAAAAACAAGCTTTCTGCAATAGATCTAATCTGTAATATCAAATTAGAAATGATTTTTGAGGAATTTGCAATTAACGCATGAATTGTAAGGTAGGTAGGGAAACACAGAAGAAATGCCTCTTGGTGAGTAATGAGTGTTATTAAATGTATCACAAGTGCATACAAAAATTCTTGTCAGAACAAAAGTAATTTCTAAAACCCCCCAAATCACATTGTAAACTAGAGAGTAGCCTGTGAGATTCTTAGTTTCCGATAAATTAACTTGGAGAGGAAATCAGAGTTAATTCAAAATACCCAATAACATTAAGACGATAGACAGCTAAACATGGAAGTTTTTCAGACAGTAGCAATTACAGCGGAAGAGCAAGCAATCAAAGCCCAGAGTACATTCTGGGCAGCTTAAGTTAAATGAAGGATTAGCACAGTCTGTTCAATCTAACAGAGGCTTATTTAATAGTTTGACCTGGTAAGTCTTTTGTCACCATGGAGCTTCTCCAGGCTTCCTGGGACAGGCGAGTGACAGTCATCCCTGGAGGAGAAGAGAGTCAGTGTTGAAAATTTTGTGGCATGTTTCCGATGTCAGAATTGCTCTTCTCAGTGGTAAAACAAGCTTCTCTGCAATTCTGGGTTTTGGTGTGTATTTAAGGAGGGAGAACAGCCTTTCGAAATGTTTAGTTTATTGATTGTCAAAAAAAAAAAAGACCTGATATTTAAATTTTAAAGATACTCTGCACACTCACTGTATCTACTGCTCCATGAGCGAGCAAATCCTCCCCAAACCACCTTCCTTTACGAATCAGAGTGCCCAGGAGATGAATAGGTTTCGTTTATATTAGTTTTCAGTTTAATCTCTCTTCCTGCCAGATCTTTTATCTTCCACCAGGAGAGGAAAAAGAATTAATAAAGTATTCTACAGATGCAGCATATAAACAGAGCAAAGCCCCAAGGTGCTGAAGAGATTAATAGGCCCTGTTGTTGAATCAAACTGCTCACTACATTGAGCTGCTTGGGTTAAGCACTCTCAGGTGGTGTTTACACTAGCAGTAAACAAATGAAATGCTCTAGGAAACGGACCACTACCCAAGTAGCTCATACAAGGGTATTTCACTCTCTTGGTGGTGTCTGCTCTTCCATTTTCCTCAGGAAGCTGCTTCAGGCAATGTACTAAGTCAGCCATACCTTAACTTTGGCTTACGTTGATTTGTATTTGTACACTCTGGCTGTAACAAGGTGAACAGTTGGTTGTGAAGTCTCAAGAGAAGCTTGATAAAATTCAGAAGGAACTAGGGTGCAAAAAACCTCCTAACCAACACTTTTCTAGATAGCATAAGTGTGCTTCCTCTCAGGTCTTTCTAAAAGAAGTTCAATGTTCAGCTAAGATAATTGCCATCAAGATCTTGCAGCCGAAGTGGCTGTTGGTAAATCATCAACAACTGGCAAGGATGGAACTTGACTGCTGTGCACATGTCCCCCTCCAGCATATTGGGACCTGTCAGTTTTCCCATTAAAAAAGACTTTGTTCTCGGAAAGCTGTTACTGGGATAAATGTATTTTGAGTAATTAAAAGATGCAGTGTTTATAGCCCAACTGGTATCACACCCTAGAGGACTTAAACTTGCTAAGGAATCTGCCAGAAAAGCACTAAATTAGTGGTTTACATATTGGTGTGAAGTTTAGCAGCTTCCACGTTTGGGACATCTCATCTTCATTTTCAAGCAGACGTCTAGGTGACCTGCCAGGAGCTGCAATGCACTTCTGATGAGCAACATGCACAGATATGTTGCCAAAATCTACAGCTAGCTCCTCAGTAATTTCCAGAAGTGTTAGTAATTTTGAGCAGGGAGCATGAAAACAGCTGGTATTATTTAAAAACTGAACAAATCTTTAAATTGGCTGATTCCATTGCTGTACTGTTGCAACACAGACCAAATGTCACCTCTCCCTGACTATTTCAGTCACGACTTTGGGGAGAATATGTGACACCAGGCTATGAAAAAAAGTCAGGATATTTAATTTTCAACATGTTTCATTTCTGCCTTCTTTGAAAACTTGAAAATGTAATTTGGGCATTAGAGGAGCTCGGTATGTCAAGTATGTGAACTGACAACGAGGGTTTTATAGTACTGCCAGGGCTGTTTATACCAGGGAATCTTCCTAGGAAATGATTAGACCGAATGCCATATACTATCTCTGGAAAAAAAATTGCAGACTTGTAGAATCCGCAGCAGAAGCTTTCTCAGGTCTTACAGCAAAGGGCTGATTTGGCAGAGAGAGTCACGCTTCTACACCTGCTTGCAAGCTGGGTAGGAAGATATTCCAAACTGACTGCGAATTTCATTACAGTCCTTCCACCAGAGCCACTCATGGGTGTGGTGTTGTAATGGCCTGCCAAACAGATGGGTTGTGAAATACACAGCCCATCTGTCTTTATCATGCTTGTTTCCTCTTTTATTAAAATGTTAATGAATATAGTTTTTATTTATTATGCCATGACATGTGCAGCATCACTTTCCAGTAGACAAATGTGCAATCTGCATAACCGTGTGGGCTGACAGGAAGGTTTCTTCTGCTGAAAAGAAACTTCTTCCCAAAGTTCCTCTGAGGAAAACAAGCACAAAGAGCTCTGAGCAGTCAGAGACATTTTCTCACTTCTGCAGGGCTTTTAACAAGCACTTCCACCTTTTTTCACATGTAAATTATTCCAACAGATTCTCCCTGGAAGGTTCACCTATCAAATCTTGACCCAAAGATGACCAGTGTCACTGTGAGCGGACTGACTCCAGCCCGAACCTACCAGTTTAGGGTGTGTGCGGTTAACCAGGTGGGAAAGGGCCAGTATAGCTCCGAGACCAGCAGGTACAGTGAAAATAAATATCTATGTACTGAAGGTATGATAACGTAGGATTATTGGGAGGAAAAAATCTGCTGATTGTTTGTCAGTGAATAAAATCAAGTTATCTTTGCACAGTAATTGGGGAACGGAGCAGTTAGCATTACCCAGGCCTCTGGAGAGTGCTCTGCAGCTGTCAGTAATTGGGGATAATGGCAATTCCGTGATGCAGGATATCAGTGCACAATGGGAGAGGTGCCCTCTTATTTCCAGAGTATCAGTTGAGCAGAAACTTGGAAATATTTTTGTGCACTTGTGCTAAGCCACAGCAGTTAGCCCAGGAAGGAGTACAGCATTCACCCAGTCATTGCAATGTCACTTTTGGAATTCACCCAGATGCGACATAGAAGGATGGCTTCATCAAATTTAGTTTCAGATGCATCCCCCTTCTTCTGTGAACCAAAGCTTGCTGTGAGCTTGAATTGCAGAACAGCTGAACTCTAAATGACTTTTTCAAAATGTAGGAGTTTGATATGAAAAATATTGAAAGAGCTGAAAGAAACAATTTGGAAGGAGTCACAGACACTGGACCTGAGCTCTAACTCATTCAGGCTTGTAATCTTTTCAAAGAGTTGTAGCAGCCTGGGTGATTCAGAGAGAATAAGGTTACCTCAGCTGTCTGTCTTGTTGCTTGCTTAACTGATTTCCTATTATGTTGATTTGTTGTAACTATTTCATCCATGTCTTCAGCAGTTTGATCAGCGTTATATTTCCTCCTAGTCAGCAGACTTGATAAAAGAAACTGGTTCACATGGAGTGGATACATGAAATAGAAATGTTATCTATCATTTATTTCAACACCCACCTCCATTATGTTCTTTTGGACTTAGGTTGATGCTACCTGAGGAACCCCCCAGTGCCCCACCTAAAAACATAGTGGCCAGTGGGCGCACCAATCAGTCCATCATGGTCCAGTGGCAACCTCCTCCCGAGAGTGAACATAATGGAGTTCTTCATGGGTACATCCTAAGGTAAGTCATTTTCTAACCTGGAAAGTCTGGAGATAGATCTGTGCGTGCATGAGGGAACTCAGAATAGTGTGACTTATGAGCATATTAAAAACTATTTCTAATTCCATTAAATATATTAGTTGTTATTTACAAAAGCTGTGGCTGCCCTGGTTTGTTACAGATGAGAAAACACCTCTGCTCAGGTGTCCACAATGGTGCAGGCACTTAAATTCTAGCCTGTCTTGTGCTAGAGAGTTAGTGAGCTAGGATCCCTGTTGGCTACTCTAAATGGACTGCCGAAGTCGACTGGCTCCCTCTGGAGACTCTCAACATCCAGATAGACTTTTTCCATTTTCAAAGTGAAGTGAAGCACCAAGCACTGAAAGTGTTCACATGGGAAGTTGGTACGGTGCAGTCAATGCATTGCAGGTGTATATTTGCTTATTAAAATCTCAGCTTCCTGCTAGAAAGGTTAATTAAATTTATCAAAGACACAACAGGGCTCCTGCACTGTGGAAGAGCGAGAATAGAATCAATAAACTTCAGGTTTGTGCCAAACAAAATGGAGAGAGGGAATAACAGGTCAGATGCTTCATGGCAGACCTTGATTTGGTTTTGAAAATTAGTCAGCTGAGTAAGATTCTTTCAGCCCCATCTGTATTTATTAATGAGAAACAGATTCAGGCAGGTAACTGGGAATCCTGAATACATCACATCTGTCTGCTTACACAGGATTTATTGTGTTGGAAAGGGTGTTGCCACACTGAGAGAACTTGTAGAGCATTTCCCTTTTGTAATTTTTTGGGGCTCAGTTATTCACTCCTACCCAATTCAACTGCAGCTTACTTGCTCATTTGGCATCCTTGTCCTGCAGTGCTAGCAGCCAGTTTGGGCCGCACCTTTAGTAAGGGCAGCAGTATCTAAATTAGAGGGTTTGTGGGAAACTCCCAATCATTGCACCACCACTGACATATTTCCAAGTGATGGCTACAGCCTATTGTAGGCAGGCTGCTGACATTTTTAATACAGTGTTCTCCAGACCTGTTAAAAGATAACTAAATGCTACAGTTTAAATGCCAGCATCCTGTTCATGCTGTGCTCCTACTTTTGCTGGCATAGATGGAAATGCTTTTGTGATGCTAAGAGCGCTGGTGAGCTCCCAAAATAGTGCTGGAAAGTTCCTTCTCTCTGCAGGCAGAGTTGAAGTCTGTTAAACTCCCTGTCACCTGCACAGAGCCTATTACAGTGGTGAGCCACTTGTGCAAGTGCCTGGAGTTTTAAGAGCTGTACTCAGTTTGAAAGCTGTGCCAGTCATCACTGACAGGTGGGAAAAGGTGTTTTAACTTCTGTCTGTA
>VYZV01029475.1:0-11058 GCA_013401275.1 Pandion haliaetus | reverse complement strand
TTTCCCTAACTAAAGGGGTCAATTCATTGAACCTTTACTCAGAAACATGCACTAACTTCATTATAAGTGACCTTCATGTATTTTCTATTATCAGTGCTTCCCTTACTCCAATACATCTGGACTAGTTCAATGACTCACCAACAAACTATAACTAAGGAGAAGGAGTATTTATTTACATTTCAAGAAAAGAAAAGGAAGGAAGTGCTAAATTGCTGGCACAATAAGGGAAGGTAATTCAAGCCAGATTAGCAGGCCAATAAAAACAAGTTGTGTTTGCACAGTGTAGAGCTAGATTCCAGATAGATGCTAGCATAGGCTAGATAATAAGAGCTTGATTCAGCAAGGTATGTATGTACTAAGGTCACCAGAGCTTAAGAACCCTGCTCAAAATTGAGGGCTTGCTTGCTTAATAGTTTTGCTGAGTCAGGTTTTAAAAAGGCAAATCTAGAGTCCCTCAAGCAAAAGCAAATTGCTTTAAAGCTATCGTAGCTAAATAGAGTGTACCAATTTTCTCATACAGAGGGCCATGTAATTGCTGTGGTTCAGAAAAATGTAGGCATACACAAGGAAACCCAATCTAGCAGCAGCAATACCTATCTGAGAAGAGAATTTTAATTAGTTTTAAAATAGTGGAAATAAATGATAGATTGACAGTGTACCTCAGCACGGCCTGGCTTTTGCACCCATCTTTCCAGGGTAATCAGATGAGCATTGAGGGCTTTCCCCAACTGATTAAGGAAGGTGAGGTTGAGGGGCACTCCAAATAAGGCATAAAACACACAGAAGATCTGCCCTGCCACTGTGCTGGGGGAAAGGTTACCATAACCTGGAAAAAAAGAAGAAAACAGCTACATGAAAAGGCTTAACATTCAGTTCCGCAGGCCACCACGGGAAGTTTCTAGGCTTTGAAGCTCAACTACATTAAGCTTCAGGAAGCTGTGGACCTATGATTTTCTGCAATTAAATCTGCCTACAAATTGCCATAGCGTATGATGGAGACCTGTGCATTCACTACTACTAACAGAAAATTTAACATGAAAAATATTACTCTTAAAGAGTATTGTAATTTTCTATAGGCCTCTGGTTTTGTGGTGAGTGCAGATGAGTGCTTCAAAGCAACCTCAAGATGTGCTGTGCGTGTACAAAATGATATTGCATGTACCAAATAGGCACTCAGCTTCTTTTGTGGGTGTAATATGCTGGATACACAATAACAACAGGTATAATTGGAAAAAAATAGAAAACCATAACCCACAGTAGTCAAGATTGTCTTGCAGGTGTATTCTGTCCACCAATTGCACATTTCTGGGGGCTTTACAGGATAGCTGGAGGAAACCCTGACTTATAAGGAAAGAGAGTACCTCACCTATAGTGGTGACAACAGTTCCTGCAAAAAAGAAGGAGTTGCTGAAGTCCCAGTTACTGGGATTCGTAGAGTTTCCTTCTGGGTTGACCCCTTTTTCCCATGCTTCCATGAGGACCTGAGGCAGAAGAGGTCAAAAGAGCAAAGATAAGCAACCCATTAGATCAAATCAGGAAGAATGTCAGAAAAAAAGAGAGAAGTAAATATTGCTTTCCATCTTGAGCAAGCAGAGCAATAAACACTGTAGATAACAGTGTTAAATGTCCATGTGCTGACATGGCAAAGCTTGGAAATAGAGCTGGCCAGGAACTTGAACTCTTGTNTTCCCTAGTCTAGTCATCTCATTCCAGTTTTTAATTTGGGTATGTGTAAATGTATGGTTGTGTCTGTGGGGAGGGGCATGGGGAACATGCTCATTTCTGTCTCCTCCATGTAACTACTAGTGAGGATGAATTACTATTTTTGGCTATGAGTTCCCAATAATTTTCAATGAATGTTAGGATTTTCCTAGTCTGAAAGATTAGCTAATGAAGTCCTGTCTGCTATTCCAGATAGCTCTTACCAGATGACCAAAACTATGATGTGCAAAAGAAATGCTGCTCCTATTTATGCATCAAATATCTTGTTAGCTGCCTTAGTGAAGATTGTGTTCCTTTGCTCTCCCCAAGGATTTCTCTGAAGGAGACTGGTTACCCTCTGCTCAGTGGTTGGTGTTTCAAGAATCCCCTTGCTTGTTACATACCAATTTTGAGGTCCAGGCCACAGCCTTCATTATTTTGCCAAATACCTGAAGGAATTACTTGTTCATCTCTTGTAGAGACTTTTGTATCATGCAAGACATGAGCAGGATTCAACACCAAGCCCAGCTTTAGTTGGTTCCAGCAGTATGAGATCAAAGAATATATTCTTTCTTGATTCAAATGTTGACCACTGCCAGGATTGCTTATCTGATGAACATACCCACTGGAAGTTACCTGATTTTGCATAGGTTCTGCAATATTAGCTGATCTGTGCTGGTGGATTGAGTATCCTAAGTTTAATAGCTAATGTTATTCCTTCAGTAAAAAATCCTACAGTTCGATCAAGACCATCAGATAGGGCTGCTAGGCATTGTCATATGTGATCTCATGATTGAAGTGTCAGCAGAGTTTCTTTTCAATATGACAACGAACTTTACATTATCCATTAAAAGCCTGTTCTTAGAATGGGAAGAATTCGACACATCAAATTATCTAGAGTTGACTATTTTATTTGCTGGTTCGAAGGAACACACAGAAGCTACTGAGGTGTGAGTCTTTTGAAATGTCTAAAATAATCACAGGTTTAATTCATCCCTGTAAGGAACACTTGTCAGTTCTATCCGTTTCAATGCACAACAGTTCAGAGGAGCTACATTCACATCATGAAAGCCAACATGGAAGAGTAAGGCAATGTTGAATGTTGAACACTTCAGACATAGTCTGACAAGGCCAGATTTCTTGGTATGATTGTTGCTTTTAAGTACAACCCCATGAAAGAAATGGCATCCTGGTGCCCGAGAGAATCTTTCCTAAACAAACAGGTTCATGTTGGAGAGTTATAACAGCTCCTAGCTCCTTTCCATCTACAGCTCAGGTAACGCTTATGGCTGGAGTGCGAACAGAGTAGCTGTTGAATGGTTGGTGAACATTAGCTGTTGCATTTGGGAGCAGAAGTAGCCAGTAAGTAAAAGCAATGTGCTATAATTCACAGTAAGAGTATGAAGCCTACATAAAGCTATAGTAGGATGTGGAGAGAATAAAAACTGACTGCCATTTCTGCTCCTGTCACCCTGCCAATGCCCATTGCAGCCACTTGTGGTCATAGGCAAGGATTTGGTCCTCTTGGTCTATATTTATATCAGTTCCTTTAAGGCTGAAAAAGTATGGACATAATCAAAACAGGGACTTAAAAAAGGTACCTCCTTACTCAATGAATCTGCTTCTCAGTTATGCTGTCAGAATGGCATAATTTCCTGACCAAAGTATGTTTACCAGACATGCATTAGATTGCAGAGTTTGGATTTGCACTTTCCCAAAGCTCCAGGCTCTTCAGCTTAGGAGCTGCAGCTGAGGGCCACCTCTCAACTAGGCAGTCTTAACCAAGCAGAGCCAATGCAGTTTATGGACATGGAACAGCAAGAATTCGCTTAACACACAACCAAATCAAAAGTTAATGAATTATAAGTGGTAGCTCCATTATTAATGATACTATATATGCAAAATGAAACCTGGGCTGATTCTGAGATTCCACGATTTAGGTTTAAAGAACTGGCAATGAGACAAGACACCTTATACTTGTCAGATGAGCAGACTGAATCTAGTGGCTGTCTCACCACAGCCTGAATACTGTGACTTTTCAGACTGGAACTTCTGACATGATGAACAGGCCTCCTTAACCATATAGTTAAAATGTACAGAGAGATGATTGCTTCCCTGCATTAGTTTTAGAGTTAGAGATTTAATATGGAAAGACTTCTATGCCCTACTATTAGTAAGAGCTGGACAAATTTCTTAAGAGGTCTTACAGATGACAGGTGAGTCAGAGGGCACCTGCACTTACATTTACCTCGAGGACTATCAAGTGTAAGTACTTTGAAGCTTGGTGCATTGTAGATGATAACTTTGTGCCCTCAGTCAGTTTTGTCTGGAACAGCTTATAAGTGATATAATGGTATCTAATTCAGCAGAGACACAGCAAAATGTGATTATCTGAGTGGCACAGCAGTGCTAAGGAAGCTCCACTGGAGCCAGAGAGAGGAGAATCTGGGTATGTGTGAACCCTCCCTAAGGTTTCTAGGGTACCGGACTGGAGACTTAACCTTTCAGTCCTATGAAGTATCCCAATTCAGTTTAGAATGAGAGTCAGGGTTTCCTCCTCTACAATCATTATTACAGAGATAAGGGAAAGACAGGTAATATCACCAACTGGTGAAGCTGAAAAAAACAGACATGGTTTTAGCTATGTAAGTTCTTGAAAACTCTAGTCGTTCCACAAGAAATATATCACAGTATTAGTAATCAGAACATTGTCCTTGTAGACAGAGGTGCAGGTGTCTTCTCTTCCCTTTCTGATCTGAACTTCAACTGTTTGCTTAAATCCATTTACAGAATCCGGGCTTTTTGTTGATCAAAAGCAGGTACCGTTGTGGAAGTCCTCTGACTTGGACAGTGTAAACTTGCAGCATGTTTAGAGTTTCTATCAGGTTTAATAACATGGTAGAAAGAGTTCAAACTGTTTAGGCACCCAGCTCTGTAACTGGATAAATTTTGAGCACGAAGAAAGTGGTAGTTCAAGGATTTCTGTCCAGTTCTTGAAATACGAGAATGAGAATATGTCTATAATAATACCAAGAAAGGTCTAGTAATTTATCTCCAGCCAGTTTTAAGGAATAGATTAAAATGTAATTGAAGATGTCCCTGACAACCCATATTGAACAAGAGCCCTTTATCTCTCATTATAAGTGATAGATAACACAGTTCATGATGGTTGACTTTATCATTTTTTTACAGGCCTGAAAGTGCAGGACCACCTTCAAAGGCAGTAGACAATTTCTAGTACAAAAGAAGGGCAGAATTTGCACAGGTTTGGAATGGAGACCCTTGGAAGGGCCAGCTACTTCTTGTAGATTTGATTCTTGTCTTTTGTCCCCATGCACAATTCCCATGTAATAATTAATGAGGGATCTGAAAACCATGAAGTTGAAATTATTGCAAGGTAGCATAAAGGTGCATCAGCAGATTTGTCTATTTTGGCAGTTCATGACTCGGAAAAGAAAGAAGTGCAACAGATCCAGATAAAGAGTTATGTGAATGGGCTTGAGAAACTTCTGCCTTTCTCTTGTACAGTTAGTCCTTTAATGTCACGGACAGCAGATCAATTTATGACATGTTTGGCCACAACAGTATAATTTCTTCTAACCAAAATAATGCTTGAGCAAAAATAATGGGAGCCTGTTCCTCTTACCTGTACAAACTGCTCCAGGGCTTGCCTGTCCAAGCATGTGTAGTTCTGCAGGAACTTGAGCTTCTCCATCTGGAACCGGTCCCGAAAGTGGGTCTCTGCCTGCTTCTCCAGCAGCTGGAACACCATAGCGCCCAGGAGGAGGTAAAAAAGATACCCCAGTACCAGCAGCGGAGTCCAGCTGATCTGCCGGTTGTGTATGGTGAGGAGGGGCATGCTGCTGCTCTGCTGCTGCCAGTCCCTGCTCAGTACTTAATAGGTTACTGTCCCAAGATATGTGCTACCCAGGACACCCAGGAATCACACGCCCATGTTCCCAGCTACTGCCCTGGAGAATTTTTTAACAGAACATACAGGTATCAGGCCTATACAAAATGAGACTAACAGGCAAATTTTATCCCTCCACATCTTTTCTCTATCCAGAATAAAGGGAGAACAGTTATGGCTTAATAAGAATGTGAATCACAGTGTTTTTCTCCTATTAAAACAACTTTTATCTAGAGATCTCAATCAAATGAATGAAGCCTGACACAAGCCCTCTGAGACTGGTATTTGTTTTCCAGGCTGGGAAGCTGAAAACTGTGGTTGTATGACTTACCCAGGGTCATATGAATATAGAGTCACGGATAGACTCTTAAAGTCTTGACAAGTAAAGCCTTACTCTAAACACTAGACTTCTGTACAAGAAAACACTATAAAGTCTCTAATTACAGCAGACTTCCCAGAACAAAGAGGAGTATGGAGCTGAATAAATGGAAAAATCAATAGCCGTCTGTACCATACAAACATTGCTGGCACCAGTGAAAGCAGCATGATGAAGCTCATAAACATTCTGAATTCAGCCTGGTCACAAGATAGACCTTCTCTTTCTTTTCTAACCCTAATAAGATCAGTCCCCTCACTGCCTGGCCTGCCGCTCCTGAATTCTTTGTCAGATGACTCCACCCTTTAGTCCATGGAATTAGAGAATGAACCACTCATCACTACTGCTTTCAGTCTCCCTATTGCCCTTTTAATCCAAATGCATAAAGGGGAAGGAGGGCTTAAGGTTAATCGTTAGCTAACAAGTATCAGAGGTTCACTCATGGAAGCCTTAGTGATTATCATGCACTGGAAATAAGCTGGGCTTGCCTATTTTTCTGTAGAAAGAGCTTTATGGCTAGTGTAATCTATGCCACATTGCTTCTGAAAGAAAACACACACACATACACACAGAGTAAGAAGGCCATGTGGCTAGGGCTGCAATTTTGTTATTAAACTCTCTTCCCATTAAAATGTTCTGGGTACAGATATCCCTCCTTTGCTTAGTATTCAGATTGTTTTTCACCTACCTTCAAACAAGAGGTAGCGCTCAGAGAAAAAGACTGAAAAAATGGTTTCATTCATATCTGTATCTGGGAAAAACCCTGTGCTTGCCATTTGAACTGTGCTCCTAGCCTAGGGCCAGCCATCTCCACCCAGAAGAGGATGACTGACTGGCAGCAGAAGGCCACTTGTCACTCTGAAAAGTGAAAATATTGTGGAGAACTCCCAGAAGAACATCTTGGACTTTGGGACCACTCTGTTGCTGTAACTGGGGGACAGAAAGATTTCAGCAGAGAAGTGCAACGTGCAAGGACTCAGAGCCTTGGTGCTTTGGCATTTCTTTTTGGCTGAAGTGAAACATTTGGGAGATAGAAGCTATAGTGGCATTGATATTACCAAGCACTGCAATAACATTATGGAGCAAACTGATCTGAAGAAACTGAAATGTCCAACTTATCACTGATGGAAGGCCTTCTCTTGGTCTGTGCTAAGGATGACAATTTCTTTCAGAGCATCTAACAAGAACTTCTCTCTTGTGTCTGATTTCCATCATTAAAAGGTACAGCTTGTTGTTCCATACCTTGTGAAATGTTACAGGTAGACAAGCCTGGGATGTTGCACAGCTGCCTGTTACATTAGCAGGGCTGCCTCTGGTGAGAGATCCAGATGTTTGTCTTGTTGTATTTTATAGGACCTATATCTACCAGTCCAAGATAATGCGAGCCTACTGGTTTTCTGGAATGGTTGCAAACACATGTGCATAGCTGGGCTGAGAGAAGTTCCCACAGTTGAAGTAAGTTTCATAATTAAGGGTATGAAACTATTAAGTTACAAATTAATAAATACAGCACTGAACCTCTTTTACATCCCCTTCTATTCTGTTCAGTTCAGTTCAACAAAGTATTCTGGCTGCCAAACCTGGCAGTCTACATTATGCCGTAAGAAAAAATGTCCACTTAGGCTTACTTTCAGGATCTTAATTTTCTGAGGGTTTTGTGAATTGAGTCACAAATTGTCAAGGTGTGTTTACTTCTATATTTTAGATATTCCTACTTAAAGTACTTCAACATTACAGGTGTATCCTATTTGGTTGAAGTGAAATGATTTCTAATCAACTTTTGGAGGAGGTGTTATCATCTTTACCATGACTATAATTTGAAAAGCATTGTTAAAAAAAGGCAAAAAACCCCCAATGTGTAATGTAATAAACGGCTGGAGAGAACTTCAAGAGTTACGTAGAATATGAGATAAGATGCGTCCTGGGGCTGATGTAGAAAGAAGTGTTTCTGCAGAAAGATGCGTAAAAAAAAGAGAAAAATAAATGAATTGTATGTGCACAAGAAACTGCAGAGTAAATATGCAGTTAGAGATGAACCACCTTAGAGCTGAATGACCTTTCAGATAAATGCAAGGGCGAAATCATGAAGCACAAGTTTAAGAAAGTAGTTTCATCAGTGTGCACAGTTCCATACAGGTGAGCAGAGNAGGAGAGCAGAGTAGTGTGCTCTGAAAATGTGAAAGACAACAGTCTATAAGTAGCTGATGTTGCCATGTTTATTCCCATGGAAAAGCTACAGAAATATGTACCTATAGATTTCTAGTTATAGAAATCATAAATATTTTGTTTGCAAAGGTTTGGGTTTTTTTTCCCTCCTGTCAAGTTGCAACATAGGAATAAACCAAAACAAGATACTGTGCAGTAGCCTACAAGTTACATCTTGCCACAGGAAAAAAGAAACTCAAATATATACATTTGAAAGTAAACTGAAGACTTTTGATTTCTGTGTAAGTTCTGAAACTGAAAGAGGGAGCTCAGCATGGCATACCACGCTGGAAATGAAATTTGTCTTCCAGGTAAAAAGGTGTAATATACAATATGCCGAAGTAACAATACTAGAAGATCCCTTTTGATGATGGGACGACAAAGCATACTATCTAATCTAACTTCTCTTGTTGCTCTTTTAATGTTCTTCTGATTAAAAAATAAACAAAACCTGAGCTCACAAACATTAGAAATAAAAATGCTGAAAGCAAAAACTTCTTGAGAGTAGCTGAACTTGGAAGTTGACTGTTACTCCAGTTCTCCCTGCCAATGTTAAACATGAGTGCATTTGGTCTCAAAGCTAAGGAATGAATTCTTACAAAACATATTTTGAATCCAGAGCTGAACATGACGTTCTTGATTATTCCTTCACTTATCATATCTTCCTCCCTCAATGCTACTGTAATACGTGACTGACCCAGTAGGAGCCAGCTTTTCCCAGGGAAAATCTGAGCCTTCTAGAAAGGACAGATACCAAAATGACATCCTGGTCTACAGTTGAGATAATGAATCACTTTACATGTATTTCCTGGAGCGAAACAAGGATTCAGGGTTCTCCAATTACTTCACCTATACAGTTCCTAACAATTCTTAATCATGGACAGATGCTAAATAAAAGATAGGCCAAAAATAACTGACATGGTTTCCTCTGTATTTCAAAAGCCAGAAAAAGTACCACTGTGATCAGTAGGAGTATAATTTGCACAGACACTGTTTCTACACTGTTTCTAAAATAAGTAATTAAATGGTTGAAGGATACGTTGGCCGATCCTGTCATCTTCAAACTTCTGATGAATTAATTTTTGGACTAGCTTTTCCAGAAGAAATGTCTCTGTACAGAACTAGATGACAAACTGGATGCAAAGATCCAGGGACCCATTCTTCCACAGGGTATGCATTTCAGCCTGAACAGTTTGTACATGGAAATACTGAATTGTTTTGAATTTGCTTTGCTCCTTGAATGACTTTTAAACCCTGCACTTTGGAGAAGAGTTAAGGAAATTATTTTAGAACCATGTTAAATATAAATAACAGTAACATTGCATTTCTTCAGGCATGACACTGCCATCTGGCAATTTTCTACTTCTGATTTTGTTGTCACTCCAAATATAAAGCAATCATTTTGACTTCCTGATTTACACTCACATAGGTGAAAACATGAAGCATTTTCAAATAAAAGTTATGAAGAGTTCCAAGATTTCAATAGTATTTTTCTCAGACAGATTCTATGAAAAAAACCCCAAAACTTCCTTGAATTCTGTAGTTATTTTATTGGAAGTAGATCTTGTTGTTTCTGTTCTTTATTTGTATAAATGCATTTGGGTAAAGCCACTGATGGCCCACAAATACAAGTATTTTTTTAGCTTACTGTTTGTGTCAAATGAAGCATCTCAGCTGCCCAAAAAAATGAACAGAAGATAATCTTTGGAAGAACTCAGGTGCAGCCCCTGAGATTTCCTTCAAGGGAAAGGGAAAACAAAGTTTTAGTTGAAAGTCTTCAGTTTTATCATGGTGGTGTCAAATCAAGGGATGGATTCTATTAGAAATATCTAGTTTACATTGCTCGCCTTATTGGTGAGGTTTCAAAGCAAACATTGCAGGACGTGAAACAGAAAAAAAAACCAGAAAAAGATCATTTAACATTGATTTAAACAACAATAAAAGTGATTCATATGAAATAATCTAAAAACAGAAGTTCGATTGTTGTGGTTATTAAAAATGGACTTTGAAAAGACAAACAAATTCTATATAGAGCTACCAAACATGCTATATGTAACTAGGCATTCCCAGATTCTCATCTTGTTGGCATCCATATTCTCCAGCTGGATATTTGGTACAGGCAACATTTTTACAAGATCTTAACATTCTATTACATTGAAGTGCTCTCAGTTTATACTATTGACATAAACCACTTGCATGCTATGATTGATTAAACCAGGTAAGAGCAATAAAATCTTTTGTTGCGAAGACATTGCAATGTATACTTACACTGTTACATGTGTGAACCTCATTATTCCACTTCAAAGCCTCTTTAATAAAAAAAAGCAGGAGTGAAAAAGGGAGATTGAATTAGGCATGTCCATCTTTCAGGCAAGAGAAACTCAACATAAGGTTATGTCATTTTCTCCTTGGAGCTCTCTGGAAAGCTGCAGTGTCCAGGAAGTGATGAAAATGGAGACAAATGCCCAAGCCAAAAGCTGGTGAACTCAAGGTTTTCACTAGTGTGGTTCCAGACTCTGTATAGATCCCTGGCAGTTTCAGCATAAATGAGAACAGACCCTTTGGCCTTTATTATGTGTCTGGGTCATATCCTGATGCTCCCAGAAACTATGTTGCTGTAGGAGACCAAAGGATGTCTGTCTTCTCTTGAAATAAACTATATAGAAGGATTGGAAATGCCTTGAAATAAGAGATGAGATGATCCACAATGTCTGGCATAAATTAATCCTGGCAATATCTGTATGATATCTAGCACTGTAGGGCTACTTCACCAAGAAACCTCCACAAAAAAGATATCTGGATTTATTCTGGTTGGAGATAATAAATAAATTGTATTTACCATATAAACATTTAACCAACCAGCAGG
>VYZV01029468.1:261-14742 GCA_013401275.1 Pandion haliaetus | reverse complement strand
AAAAAAAAATCCGTATTACCTTGTGATCTAGAAAAACAATTAAATTGCCTTGTGATCAAAAAAATTAAATCCTTCAGTGATTTTTTTTTTTAAATCCAGTCTATGCTTATGAGCTCACAGAGCCCTAGAAGAATTTGAGAAAATTAATATTTTAATCTAAATGAAATTGTTTGTCTTGTACTTTACATCTCAGGCCCTACAGTGGGAAGTTTTATTCTTTCTGGTTTTTTGAGGATGTTTTGTCAGAACTATGTGGCAAATGGTCAGTAGACAGTGTTCAAACACAGTTCATTACCCCTTTTTTAAATATGTCAAGAAATATGAGCAAAACATGGGATATTTTTCCTCACTGACTTTTCCCAGACATAGGAATTTAATTTAGCACCAATCCTTGTTCCTTTGACTTGGGAACAGTTGCTTTGATCTAGTTGGAGATTAGTAAAGTTCTTGATATATTGAACGAAGATTTTTTTTTTCCATTTATTTTTTTGGAAAGGGCTTGGTACAGGTGGTTTAATCAGCATAATGTTGCTTTCACCCAAACAGCACTCTCTGTTACTGCCTCCTGTGTGTGTAGATAATTGCTGTGGTACCACATTGCAAGCCACGTATTTTAAAGTAAACCAGGCCTGTCAGCCGTTACAAAGTAATACTGTTGTGTGATCCCAAAACTGACAGACTCTCAGTGAAGTATGGGTTCTTGAACCAAATAATTTGTCCCATTCCTTGAAAATTATAATACTACTAATATAGGTCCCCAATATAATGGGAAATCTTTAATACTTATCTTCATTTGAAGAGGCATAGTAAGCGTGAAGAAAATATTATGTGGGTTAAGGACTTCAAAGGAGGAGTATGCTCTGTTCTCCGTCTGTTTCTAGTAGGGCTTGTTTTTCTTCTGAGTAGTAAGAATCCTTTTCTCCTTGTGCTCAGTCTCTTAAAAGGTGATCCCAGTGTGTTAAGCAACAGAGATTAGTAGCATACAGGGAGCATTTAGTGGCATTAATTCTGCAGTCTCTGGCTTGCACCCACAAAGCACAGGTCCTGCATCATGAGAGTCCCTTTGATATAATGCAGTAACAGGCTTTGAAGCCTCTGTTAGAGTAGAAGCTGGGATGATCTTGAGACACCAGAGAGACACCCACTTTGGAATTCTTTTCTTTTGCTCTTCTGTACTATTTTTCTGGGGTCTTTCAATGTTGTCCTTATTCCTTTTGCTGCTTTTGCACTTGTTGAACATTCTTTTTTTGTCAGAACATGAACCTTTTTATTAATCAGACAGGTTTGCAAAAACCTCCAAATGAATGGCTTCCAGCCCTAGCATACTGAATGACAGACTTTTTAGATTTGAAATTGGAATTTCTTTGGCAAAAAATAATAATAATTATGCAATTTTTCTAAAGGCAAGGATTCAGATTTCTAGTATGTCTGCAGCAGCAGCTTTTTTAACTACTGCACTGCATATTAGTATATTGTTCCTCCAGTGTTTCCATGAGTCCCTACCGAAACTGTTGGGGTTTTATCATAGAGCTCTTGAAAAGAATTGAGTAGTTCAGTGTGATTTATATCTCCTGAGGTCAGGAAAAGTTGTCCTGTATCACCTTTTAAGAAAACTGAGAAATGGAGAAGGATGAGAAACTATCTTGAGGTCCTTTCTTAACTCTTTAAGTGTATGTTTTTGATAGGAGTCCTTTTGCCACATCCATTCCATCTATTTGCGGTAAAATCAATATAAGCAGGACTCCCTTCTGCTCCAAGACAAATGTTATGGCCTTGGCATGAAGAAATTTGGTGTCGGGTAGCTGCAATAACAGAACCACACCATTCGTTGACTTAAAATATAAAACTTTATTAAGTAGGATGGGTAGAGCAGGTGGATAGTGATTTATATTCTAAAACTTCTGTTCCACAGCACACAAACATGCATACACACAGAAACACACATGCGTGATGCTCATACCAGTCAACGTACCCACTTTGGTCCAGTTGTGGCCTGCCCTATAGCCCTAGGGGAACAAGGTATTCATTCTGACTGCTTGTCATGTCTGCATTCTGGCTGGTGGCATAACTTCTGTATGTAAACAGTTCAGCATGATCAAATCAATATAAGCAGAACTCTCTTATCTTCAAGCTGAGGTAGGAAGGGCTTATGTTTGCATTAGGCACCAACTGACACAACTTTTAAGGTGAGCTGGTTTAAAGCAAGAAGTTTCTGGGTTGCTTTTTTTAGTGAGGGATAACAAACATTCTAAAGCTGTAACTTGAGATGAGTGATTGTAAATAACATAATGGCTCAAAGTTGCATGGTGATGTGAGTACTGAGAACCAAGATTTCCTTCAAAATTTCTGTATAGTGTATCTCCAAAGTTTAGTTGTTGGAACCTAAGGATTTTTGGGGTGCTTAGAGGTAGGGATTTTAAGCGTGCTGTATGTATAAAGTACTCTACAAATATGAAGGAATTGCATTTGCAGCCTGTGTTAGATGAGGACTAGTCAATTTGAGGGAAAATAAAGTTGGCAGTAGAGTAAATTTCTGATAATGTTTCAGTATTTCAAAATATTCAAATTCTACATGGAGCAAGTAAATTAAGTTACAGTGTTTGACACTGTCCCTTGAGAGTAGAGTTCTGTAGATAATTGGTTTTGTTTCTAGCACTTATAACTGTAGAGTAGGCTGATAATCACAGTACATTCTCCCATTGCTATAGCTTTGTTGCTGTACTGCTTATGTTTTCCAAATTTCTGGGAATTCAGATTTATTCTGATGTCATTGTTTCGTCTGTCCTTTCCATGCCTTTTCCTAAATGGATATAGGAATGCAACAATCTCCTAACCAGACATCAAGAACAGGAAAATCAAGGAAAGGTATTCTATACAGTAGCATTTCAAATATGAAACATGTATAATATACAAATATTAACACATCTATGATGTTATTTTGATGGGTTTGATTTTATAAATTAGATTTGAGAGCAGGCTTTGGGTGCTTTTTATCTGTTTGCATGTTTTGCATGGGTCCTTTATTATTGAATTGAGTGTTTACTTTGTGTTATTAGTGATAGTAAATATTTTTTTAAAAAATATGCTCTTCTGTTACTCCAAAATGGAAATGGACTTCAATTAAAGTGGAAACAAGAAGTCCCCAGAGACTGCTTTTCTAGATCTCATTTCTATGGTAGGGCATCAAGGTCCTTCAGAAAGCTAGCTCATGAACTTTCACTCTTGCCTTCTGAAGGACAGTGTGATCTGGTTTTGATCATTGCTTAGAGTTACTATACCTTGAAAGCAAAAATTCAGATAACTTACTCAGCTGGTTTGACTAATTATAACTATACTAATTGAAAATATAACTGAAGTCACCTGTCAAGAGTTTATAAGTGGTTGCTCCACCCTATCCACCCAGTTCTGAGAGACTTTTATTCAGCTTGGGAGGTTAGCAGGTAGATTAGACTGCTGGTACTAAGTGAGTTAACAGAAAACTGTACTATGTGAAACTAATTATTATTTTTAAATATTATGTGTTTGTAATAGGAAACATTAAAAATCAGAGACTGTCTTGGTATTTTAACTATTTAGCTTGTCCTCCCACTGGAAGTTTCAGCCTCTAGGTTTTGTCTACATGACATGTCTACGCTGAACACATACACTGTATTTCATTGTCTGAAAGCCCTGTTCAGGTCAGGAGATGTACTCATCAAAGTTCCCACATAAACCCTGTCTTTAGGACAAACAAAATTTCCATGCTCATTTGTGGTTTACTGGTAGTAGAGGAGGTGTCTTCGGGCATAATATGCCTTTGTTTTCTTTTCCTTTTAATGATTTTGTCCAAGACCTTGGTTTGGTTGTCATCATGCAACTTTATGGAAGGTCATCAATCTCCCGTTTATAAGCAACTTCACTTTGTTATGATAGTTAACAAGAATTAGTTATCAAGAACTTGAGGAACACTGAAATAGCTACTACACGGAGATTATATTGTTTGTTTTTTCCCTCCTGTCTTGGGAATTGAAGAGCCCCTTTATTTCATCTTGGTTGTTGATAGTTGAGAGGTTTTAGCACTCTTCAGGCTGGATTCCTAGAGTTCAGATTTCTTTAGTACATCAGTGATGTGCTAGAGTGCACTCTCATCAAGTTTGCAAGTGGCCCCAGTTTGGGGCCATCAGTAGATATGCTTCAGGGCAGCGCTGCCATTCAGAGGGGCCTTGAAAAGCTGGGTAAATGGACTCTCGGGCCTGTCTTAGGAAATTCAGCAAGGGTAAATGCCAAGTCCTGCATGTGGAAAGGAACAACCACTTGCTGTAAAACACACTGGGTCTGCCTGGCTGGAGAGCTGCTTTGCTGAGAAGGCCCAGAGGCTCTTGGCAGAGAGTGAGCTGAGCATGAGCCAGCAGGGTGCCCTGGCAACGGAGAAGGTCAACAGTGTCCTTGTCTGTATGGAGAGCAGCATAGCCAAGAGATTAAGGAAAGTGATTGTGCACCCCTGCTTGGCACTCACTGGATTGTGTCTAGCTCCCTGGCTATAATTCTGAGCCCCCAGTGCAAGCAAGATTGGTCTTTCAACAGTGAGCAAGTTCAGTGGAGGGCCATCAGACTCATCAGTGGCAGGAGTACTTGCCCTTTGAGGAGAGGCTGAGGAAACAGGGCTTGTTCAGCCTAGAGAAGAGGCGACTTTGAAGACAACCTAGCAGCAGCTTCTAGTACATCTGAGAAGAAAAAGCCAGGTGCTTCCTAGTGGTGCATGGCAGGAGGCAGAGATACAAGAGGCATAAATGGAAACAAGAGAGTTCCTAATTGGATGTGAGGCGCTTTACCATGATAAGGACAGTAGAACAAAGAGGTTGTACAGTCTCCCTCCTCGGAGGTGTTCAAGACCAGACTGGATAAAGCCCTAAGCAACCTTATCTGACCTCATAGCTGAGCCTGCTTTGAGGAGGCAGTTCGTTAAGAGACTTCCTGATGTCCCTTCTGACCTGATTTATCCTATGATCCTATATGCAAGTTGCCTTCATAACACCGATGAAAACTTGGAGTGTAGTATAGAATGCCCTGATGGTGCCCCTTTTGTCTGTTGAATACCCTTTATGGTGCAGCATAGAGAACTGCTGGGGATTCTTCTACCTGAAGATAATCTTTAGATCTTGATTATGCTTTTTGATTTTTCTTTACCTTTTCAGAATAATCTGTAATTAGGTAGAGCAGCTGATAGTGTAGTATACAGCATAATGTTATACATAATATTACAGAAAATAGTAAAATCTCTGCATGTCATGTGTACTCATGTGTGAAATAGGAGTACTTTGGAGGTTCCTCTATGTACTGTCTTGCTAAGCCACCATCATTTTGTTAACTGTTTGCTAATATAGCATATTCATGCTATGCTATTGGTTTTTTTCTTTGGAGATTTGTTAAACTTCTAGGTGTAAGAGTCCAAAGGAGATATAACTCTAGTCTTTTTTGTTTTCTTTTTTTTTTAATTCAGTATGGCTCGAAAAAGCAGTTGTTTTGGAAATGCATTCATTCATGCTGTCTTGTGTTGAATTGACTACCCAAAGTTTCATTCTGTTATGACCTGTAGAGTTGTCCATGTTAAATGTTTATATGTACTGGTTAATTTTTAGCATGCCAAATCTAATTTCAATATGTCAATTAATGTTTGAACAGCAATAGATGACTTTTCCCAAGGAGACTCAATAAGGTGAGACTTTAAAAATACCTAACACTTACCTGAGGAATGATTTGAGAGACACAGTACTCATTTTGCTTTGCTTTTTAAGAAGCTCTGAGAAAGAGGGGAGTGATGACAGTTGGCATACTTCTGAGGAAGAAGAACTTGATTTCACCCCCAAGGTATGCTGCTTTTACAGGAAGAATGTCCTGTAAAAATTAGTGATTTGAAGGCAAGTTTTCTCTGGGATTGAAAGAAACTGCAGTTCCAGCCAATATTACTTTCTCCTTAGAAGCAGTCTCTAGCCTGCCAGCCTTTCTTCTGCTGTGAGTTTTTCCTAAAAGACCTGTAGCTGTGGCAGAGCATGCAGTAGATTTGTGGTTTGGGGCAAAAGGGCAATAGCTGATGAGATAAACAACTGCATTCTTTTATTTGTTCTTGTTCATTTGAGTCAGATTTGCAGACCCTAAAAGTTTATAAGTTACTATTATAACCTGTTCTGTTCTTCTCCAAACACTGTTATTGTTTCCTGTAAATTTGGTGATAGAATCCTAACTGATAAAGAAAAAAGGGCATTTATTTATCAAGTTCTACTGAAATCCTTCATCACCTAGTTCTCCTTTCCTCCTCGTCAGGTTCCTCAAGAGCGCTCAATGGATGAGTTACTCAAATGGGTCGTCTTTTTCTTCTATGAGATGGCATTCTGTGCTTGCATGTAATCTCACACTGCATGTTTTCCCTCTTTTTTTGAATGCTCAGGTAGTATTCTTTTTGTCAGCTACAAGCTCTTGCGCCTGCTGTTTTTACTAATGTTCTGAAGAACTATCAAATTCTGCAGTGGTGTCTGGAGCATCTGTTCTGTTGCACTGGGATTCTGCAGTGATGAGGAACCTGAGTGTGGTAGTTCAACCCACTCTGTAATGCTGGAGATGCAAGCATGTTTAGTTTTAACATAATTTCATTTTCTTGCACTGATTTAAATAGAAATGATGCATTTTTCTGGCATGATTTTGAAATTTAGGGATATTTTGGTGAGTGTACTTGCAGGGACTAATTTATGCATTAAGTCTAGAGATCTTAACAGTTACTTGTGTTGTGCACATTTGCAAACAAGCATCCTGAAACTGTGCTCTTAACTATAGCTGAGTTTTACTTAAGTATGACAAATATTAAAAACAGATTTTTAGAACTGTTATGCACGTAAACATAGTTTTAGAAACAATTTGCAGAAGGGTGCCTGCACAGTGTTTTGGGGTGAAATACTGACTGAATTGTATATGTGGGGAGTGTTTGTATAGTTAGAAGTATAGGATGGAGCCACCACCTGAGCACTATCCAAAGGACAGCCTGATTATATTTACTGTTCAAGATTTGATGTNTTTTTAAAAAAAAAAAAAAAAAAATTTTTGCTAAAATAGATCTTTATTTACAGAAGCTGCAGAAGCCAAACTTGACACTGTTAATGAATGTTTCCCAGCAGTTCAAGAAAAACAGTAAGCTATTTGAAAAGATTGTATGATATACTGATATATAAAAGTAGACTTGCTAAGTAGTATTTTTATAATTTTTTTTTTTTTTTGCTATAGAAAGTGAGAAAAGTAGCATTTTGAAAACACAGTACTTAGTCATTTCAGAAAAAAATAAGTTGTATTGTTAAAATGAAGATATTAATCCCCTCCTAAGCCTTTGTCCCTGGTCAGGTCCTTCCTCCGTCCTGCCCGTCCCTTACCTGGCTCCTTTTCCAGACTTTCCCAGATGACTCCTCTCCTGTGCCTTAATCTGGTAACATGCCTATTGCTATTTACATAAGTCCTTTTGTTCACATGCATTTTTCTTTTTCTTGTGCTTTAAGACAATGGTGATGGTTCTAGAATTGAAAGTCCTCAGTCGCCAAAGAAAAGCCTCAAACAAAGAACCCCATCAGATGCGAACCTGAACAAAGGAGAACGTGGAGAATTGTTGAATCAAGACGTCTCAGATGCAAGCAATCTTGAGGAAGAAGAATTGGAGGAGGAGGAGGAAGATGATGAAAATGGAGATGATGATGAAGATTATGAGGAGGAGGAAGAAGAAGAAGAGGAGGACGAAGATCTTACTCAAGATGAAAAGGAGGAGGAGGATCTGGAAGATGAAGAAACTCAGTCTAATGACATATTGGAGGAGGAGCAGGGGGAGAAAACAGAACCTAAAGGGGAAATCAATCAGAAATGGGAGTATTTTAGTAACGCTAAGTGTGAAGGAGAAGCTTGGTGTGGAACTGGAGATGTCTGCGATGATGATGATAAAATAAGTAAAGAACTTGATGAAAAAGTGGAGGAATCTGTTGATACTCCTGTGTCTTTTATAGCTGGGTGTTATGAAAGGTCACAAGAACATGAAACTTCTATGTCTCCAAAGATAATGAATAATGAAGTATCTTGCAAGTCAGTACCAAAACAAGCTGTCTTTCAAAATCTAAATAATTTGCAAGATACACAAGAAAGCTGGAACAGGAAAAGCATGATACAGGAGAAGTTTCACAGGAATGCTGACTCCTGTTTTGCAGACTCTGAAACGACAGACTGGAAAAAAGAGATACCTCAGCGTCTTTTAGATAGTTGTGGTCTTAAGGAGAAAAAGTCAAGCTTCAGTTATGGCTTTGAAAGTGGTAATAATTCTTGGTCAGCAGCAAAAAACCCAAGGCTTGAAAGTCAAAGACCAAACTCTGTCATTCTTGAATATGTGGACGATGAAGATACTGAAGAAGAGCAATATGAAGAGGTAGATGATAAAGTCTGTAAAGCACTGAAAGAAGAAAGTGAAAACTTGTGCTTAAATAGACATGAAGAAAATTTAAGAGCAGCATTTCACTCAAGCACCAAAGTAAGTATATAGGGATGATTCAATCACAAGCATATTTTTTAAGGATATTATAGGTAAGAAATGAATGGTAAACTGGATTTCTGTTAATACTTATTCTTCACATATAGCTATCTTTTGATCATCCTTTTTTGAAATTAGAAAATGTCTTACTCCTAGCTAAAGCAGTTTCTTAGGTATAAGAATAATATCAGGCAGTATTTTCAATACTTTTTTTTCTGTTGGTTACAGTAGTTTTGCAGGAAAAAGAATAGGCAGTAGACTTTTTCTGGAACCAATTACATTTTTCTCAGTTGTATGTACAGACTTTATCTGTGAAGATTTACTGCCATTTAGTAAAATTCATGGTGTGATGGCTGAAAGTGAGGAAACAAAAAGAAGTTTCAATAAGATTGAGAGCAGGAAGCTAGTGATTTCTCTTGGAGCAAAGTAGGGGAAAAGAAGGAATGTGTTCCAGAATGATGTAACTTAAATGAAGCTAGTTAGACTGACATTAGGAAGTGCTTCTCAGGGGCTTTGCAGAACCAAGGGTGAGACTTAATGACATCAGGCATTGCTGTCTACTCATATAGATTCTCATGGAGAAACTGAAGGCCTTGTAAAACAAAGCTCAACAAAGTTTCCCTTTTGTCTTACACAAGAAAAGTATTTTTCAAGTTGTTGATGGATGGTGAGGAAGATGCTTGTTTCTGCTCTTTCCAGCTGTTTTGGTCAAATTCTTTTAGGAAAAATCACCTGAATGGGAAGAAGAGGAGGAGGAGCAGGAAAAGGAAGATACTGGTGAAGAGCTAAAAACTGCAGTTGTTGAGGGTGTGAAGAATTCTCTTTGTAATGATGGCTATCAAGTCCACAGTGCTTCAAAAGACAACACTGGTGAGAGAAATGAGTTGGTACATACTGATCCAGTTCTTCCTCTATGATTAATGCACATTAAATGAACTAAAATGGTGACTGACTTCTGAGATAGCAAATTTTTCCCTTGCCCGTGAATCCTAGTGGGCGTTGGCAGAGAAGGAAAGCAGCTTTTGTTCCTTTTCATTCATTCTTGAAGAACCGAAATTGTGGTGTTTGATTCCAAATGATGCTATATGAAGCAAGTGCCATTCTTACTTTTGTTGTTGTGTTCTCCCTGAAGTGATCTGAACAAAATGCACAGATGAAAAAGAGGAGGAGGACTACAGTGTCTTGCATGTGACAGTAGTATTCCCCTTTCTGGCCCATACTGGTGGATTGAAAAGCTGTATTCCACATAGGAAAAGCTGTGATTCTTCTTGGCTGAAGCCTGGGAAAGATTTGAGTCAAGCAGAGAAAGCTGTTCTGTTCCAGTGCCTCACCTTGTCCAGTTTTAAAATGTAGAAGGTCTCTCCAGCACCATGCTTGTGTGTGCTTTAAAGTGTTACCAGGTTGGTCAGAGTTGAGCACTTTGGTACTCACCTCAGGTCTCGGAGCAGGAGGAAAAGGTACCATTTCCATTGTCTGTCTACAGAGAGTAGCTTGGTGTGGTAGATGTTAGCAAAGCATGGGTAGCTGCTCATGAAATGCTACATGGGGAGCCTGGCAGAACCTGCTGTATTCAAGTGTTGTGCCTATATATGCTTTTCTGTCTCTGCATTTTACCACAAGCATGCATTTGGCACAGTGTAAGTAGTCAGAGCCCAGGCTGGAACCCGCAGTTGCCCCTTTTTGGGTTGGGTGCCCTCACTGGTCTCCAGCTCCTTTCCCCTTCTTTGTGTGCACGTCTCCACATAAGTGAATCCTGAATCAATTTTACCTAATGGAGTAGCTTAAAACAGAGACATTAATCTGGCCAGGAACCCACTGAGACCAAGCCTTATGTTCATCTGGTAGAGGAGAGATTTTAATGTTAACCCCCTGAGACAGAAACTGCTTTTGTGTGCTTGAGCTGTGAGCCTATACTCTATTTTTAAATGGCAATACTTAGGTGTCTAGCTTCTGGGAAGGTGCAGGGTAACAACTCTCTGTCAAGGAAGATCTTTCCTGGTAGCACTACAAAAGGAGTGTTGTGTCTTGGTGATTTTAGTGATGTTAGTGTGAGGATGTTTTGGGTAGTGTTTCTACAGTATCTCCTGTACAGTGGAAAGTGGTAGTAAATGCCAAATTCTGGAGCTGTAGGCTGGAGAGCAGGTGACCTAAACTTTGTATACCACAGGACTGCAGCGTGCTAGAGCCCCTTCCTGAATGTTATCCAAACATGTGTTGGGTGTTGCTGGTAGCTGTGTCAGCTGTTGTGCATAGCTGTCTTCTGCTGGAAAAGAGGCAAGAGGAGGTGGCAATGTAAAGGAAATACCACTATGTGGCTGGGGATGGAGAAACCCTTGAATAACAGTCACTTCTTAGTTTGGCCTCAGCAATAGAAACACTGCACATCTTTTGGATGCAGGGCTTGAGTGATGGGGTAAAGTAGAGTGAAATACAAGCGCTCAATGTCTCACTTCTTACCTTGTTTGTAGGTGCCCTGAGAGCAGTGGGAGCAGAGGAGGAGGAAGATGCTGAATCTCCCTGGGACTCTGAGGTACTTTCTGTGAAGGACACGGGGGCTCCCACTGGGGAGGGTAGAGTAGGAGTAGGATCCAGAAGCACTTGAGAGCTTGTTTTTGACTTGGGCCCTACTGTTCATGAGGCTTATTTCCTCTTTTCCTGCTTCTGCCTTATGTTTGTAACTGTGGACCCTTGAAATACTTCTGCTCTAGGCCATCTGTTCAGTTAGGATTGGGATGAAGTTAGGTTAAGCTAATGACTTGGGTCTCACAGCAACTGGCCTTTGAGTTTGCTTTCTAGTAAAGTCTTGAAGCAGTGAAGTTTCTTGCTGTTTAAAATACTCTGAGCTTTTCACCATACAGCTCTATTCTACTGATCTGGTCAGTGGTTGCCCTTAGGGTCTCCAACCTAGATGGTTAGCTGCTTCTGAAGAGATCCTCTCTACCTTTTGTAGGTGTACTTCAGCCCTTTTTGAAAGTCATGTCCAACAGAGATGCCACACATACTGGTTGTGTTTGCCCTTTTATTTCTTTCTGTCTGTGGTAATGGGCTAGAAGAAAATGAGCAGGATCTGTAGCTAACCCTCTCTGGCTTTTCTTGTGAGGAAAAATGAACTGTTCCCCACCCCTTCTTCAAAATGCAAGACTAAAATATTACTAGTTTTTTTAGGTAGCCTTAATTTCTGAAAGCTTTGCCTTGCTAGTCTTTGTTCAACCCAAATCACCCTTGCGTTTGGGAGTAGCGATGTGTTCACTCACCACTGCAGGATACATGCCTAGGGAATATAATCACAAACTTGAATGTCAGGTGCAAGTTCCGTACAAAAGTTGGATCACCACAGAGCTGCAGTTATTGGTTCACAACCCACATCTTGAGTTACCATGTTAATTCTCTCTTGTGGCTGTCTGGTTTGTCAAGGTTTATCAATGTGACAGAATAGTTTAGATGAGTCGTGAGGCTTTTGCCTGAGATCTGAAAACACACACAACTGCTGTAATTTCCAGTATACTATGTCTTGATGTGTCCTTTCCAAGGGTCTTATCAAAGGCTTTTGTATCTCTAATATACTTGATACCATGCTATGCAAATTGACTTAGCAGGAGATTTTTTGCATAGAAATGAGTTGAAAATGCATTTATACCAATTCTTATGTATGTGTTTTAGACTATACAGACGGATTCTGAAAGTCTAAGAAAAGTATCGCCTGGTGTGTTGCTCCCAGCTGCAGACAGACATGGAGCATGCTCACTGATTGTTTCAGGGGAACGTGACAATGGTAACTTCCTGGTGGATTAAATGTTTGTCTGTAAGCATTTATAGGCTCAAGTAAACTTTTAGCAGTGTCTGTTTTAGGAATGCTGCTGTGATGTGGGTGTGTGCTATAGCAATTAAGTGCTTAGTATTTGTTAATTAACACAGGTTATCACAGCACTTGCTGGCCATTTTGTAAAGGAAGTTGTCTTGTTTGCATTATGTGTGTTCTTTGGACATGTTTGTATTTTTTTGGATTCAGGTTCTTGTTGCATAGTGGTGAAAGTGTATGGGGTTTAGGACTGACCTGTCTGAACATTTAAACATTCTTGGATGATAATGCAGCAGAAGAAAGCTATGATCTGGCTAAGAATTTTTTTTTTTCCCCTTAGTTTAATTTTTGATAGTTTTCTGTTGTGCTTTGCCTAGGAGCTAAAATGTGACTGAAAGTTCAGGTTTTGTTAATAAAGGTTTCTGCCTGTAGTTTGTGACACTGTCTCTTGAGCATCTCGAGTGTAGGATGGCAGGGAAGTAGAACTCTTTTCTGAAGGATTTCTCCTTTAACAAATGGTTTGTCAGTCCTGCTTGTAGTATAGGTACAACAGAATAGCTGAAGAAGCTAATCCAGTTTTAGTTTAGTAAGCTGGAAGCAAAACTTTACAAGTTCGTGGGAGCTTGTAAATCTACTTGTTGAGTAGTTGTCATGGAAGTCTACTTCATGTGATGCTACTAAGTTAAGTTTAAAAATCAGTGTGGAAAGCGGGTAAAAAGTGATTATGGTAATCTTTGTAAGGTATTTTCATATTGCTAGACCACCAAGTTTACTGAAGTCAAATATTGTTTGCTTTTTAATAATTTTTTTTAGATATAAAAATTTTGCTGTGGAGCCATTCTTAGTAACACTTCATATACTTCTTTCATGAGAGGACTCAAACTGTAAGATGACTAAAGCAGAGAATTTGAAAAATATAGGTGGGCCAGTAGACTGTGTGGGTTTGGATATGATTTAATGTTGGACAAAAATTAAAAAAAAGAAGTATTTGGAACTATGCTATAAATACAGATTACAGCCAAGCAACATTTGTTTCTTTTGTTTCCTTGCAAGCTAAACCAGAACAATCTGATGAGAACTAGCTTGGTTTTACCTCATTGAAGGACACATGTATGAGATCTCTGTGGATGTGCCCATGCTTTCTCTGTCCCATCAATGGAAAGGAAAATAATCCTCAACATTAAAGACATAAAGGATAATCACAGTCATAGTGCTGTTGGACTGTTATGATTGTTCATTACAGCAGACCTGCTTTGGCTTTTGAAATAATCTTTTTAGAAAGCAGGATTCAGCTCCTCGAAAGGACTAAATATTTTTTATCTTGTTCTGTTAACAAGCATAACCTTATTGCTTCACGTAAATTGTCCTAGTTCTGCGATTATTATTTTTTTAAATCCAAGGTGCACGATGGTGCATACAATGGGAAGTATGCATTCTCTATTTCTTGTATACTAATACAAGTGTTCTATGATGAGGTAAATTGAATGTTGGGTATCATACTCTTGATGAAGTAATGCTTGCAACTAATACTTAGTTGTAGAAACTACTGATATTGAATAGAGTAAAAGATACCTTCAATTAAATAAAATAACACTTCCCAAAACGTTTTTCATCTCCAGGCTTTTCAGAGAAACCCAACAATTCCCAGGTGAGTATTTGTTCATGTCAGACTGACTACTTGTTCTGCTTATTAAATAGTATACAGTTACTTTGAACTTGTTTGTTTTTTTTTTTTAATCATTGGATTGTCTTTCATAGCTGAAGACTTCTGAATCTATTTTGGAAATTAATGAAACCTCTCCTATAAAAAGGCAGCAAAAATCAGGTAGTGTTCACTTCATGTGGTTCTGGGTTTAGCTTCATAATCTTTCTGGATAGGAGTATTAAATAAAGCATCTGATTTATTTGTTTTGCAGATCTATTGGAGGAATTTGGTTTAGGAGATGCAGAGGATATTGAAGGTATTCGTAACAGTCTCTTTGTAGTGTTTTTATGGACAGGCACATTGTACATGCAAATTTTTTCCTAATATTAAATTAATGGTTCTAGCAAGGTGTTCTGGGAGCAGAAGGTCTACTGAAATATGCCTCTATGCATGTGTGTGCTCCCTCTAGTCTGCCATTCAACACTGCAAATACCCTTCCATGATGTAGGC
>VYZV01029466.1:8105-27865 GCA_013401275.1 Pandion haliaetus | reverse complement strand
GAAGAAAGAAATAAAATGACTTCGTGAGCCTAGGTAATGAAGACAGTTAGTAATGAAACAAGGCCTACTGACCAAAGACCTAGCTGTTGAGTACAGAATATTTTGAAGGTGAATAGCAGGGTTTATACTTAAAGAAAATATTTGAAGTGGTAGCTTTTTTAGAGGGCAACTTAAGCAACAGAGTGAAGTGTTAGGCCAAAAATGAGGTCTGAATTCAGACAGGCCACAATGATTGAATAAACCATAACTTCTGTTACAAATGATGAGTCTCTTTCGTGGCTCACAGATTTACCAGGCATCAAGTAAAAGTTCTCTTCAAGCCTTTGGTTGGTTTTTTTGGGGTTTTTTTGGGGGTTTTTTTTGTTTTGTTTTGGGGTTTTTTTTTTTGTTTTGTTTTGTTTTGGTTTTTTTTTTTTTGTTTTGTTTTGTTTTGTTTTTTTTGTTTTTTTTTCCGGTTATCACTATTTGAAGTGAAGTACTTAATTTCATTTTAATCAGTGTCTGGATAGGGAGACTTTCTATGGGAGTACTGATTCATTTACCAGAAGTCTTGATTGCTTTAGAAGCTACTGCCCCTCTCAGCTTTACCTGTAACACTTCATAGGAGAGCAAAACACCTATGCTGAGGTAGGCATATTTTACTTTGTGCTAAAACAGAGGAGTATTCCCATTCAGTTTCTGTGTTAAAGCTACTGAGTCAACATATAATTGTCAGAAATTATCAGTCTTTAATTTCTTCTGCAAAGCATGTCCATGTCCTTTCTAGACCTTTTTCTTATCCCCTGCCCAAAAGACACATCGCTTGTTAACATTTCAGTGCTGGGCATAGTGCAGTATGGCTCAGTGTGTCATAAAGCAATAACATGGTACAAATGTTGAAGAAAAATAACAGTAGACATATACTGGTTTGGGGNAAATAACAGTAGACATATACTGGTTTGGGGTTTTGTTCTGTTGGATTTTTAAAAAAATCGTGCTATTTAATCTTGAATCCTATTTTAGGTGTTGCCTTGTCCTGAATTCTGGAGGCCCTGGCTATCTTTCTGTTCCCCCTTTACCGATCAAATTGTGCTTTGGTTGCTAATAAGTTACAGACTGCTAGGTGTTGATTCAGAAGACCACTGAACATGCATGAGGAAAGCTGTAAATAAAGTGAAATTGGTGATTTCTGAAGTACAGTAATATTGACTGCATCTCCAGTTTTGAGTAAGTTGCTCTGAGTAGCGTTTGGGAAATCTATGACAAAGTCCAACTGAAAGAATTTAAAACTGACTAAAGGAATTTTTTAGTTATTTATTTAAAAAATTTAACTGGACCGTGGAAATAATTTTACAGATGCTGCAAAGGTAAAAAATAGCAAGGCTTGGAGAAACTGTCTTCAACTTTAATAGGTAAAATGAGAAAGTAACTTACTTAGGTTTAAAGAAGATATTCCAGAACTAGAAATCGGGACAAAGCTTTGCTTGGAAGTGAAATTAGCTCAGTTGCTTTTTCTGGCTTCTTGCAGCTTTGTTTGAAACCTGTATTTAAATCTTGTCTTTTAGCCAGGCAATAGTAAGATGAACTGTAAGACTAGCTTTTCTTTGGGGTTAGGAAAATACTACTGGAATATGCTACAATTTTTCTCAATTAAATCTTTTCTGAACATATTCCTTCATTAAACGATGGAGGGAAATGGATAAATTATTAGTATCATTAGAAAAAGCCTGTAAGAAATGTGGATAATTATTGTGGCAAGTGCCATTGCCACTCCTGAATATTCCTTTCCTAACTGTCTCTGTCAGGTGTAGTCTCTTCTTTCCAGTTTTCCCTTCTTTTTTGCCCTAATCAGTTAAAACAAAACAAACACCCTCCCCACCCCCACCCCGACAAACCAGAACAACAACAAAAAAAAGCACATCGGGTGTGAGCCTCTTTCAGCATGCTGTAGCTGATCAATGGAATATCGGAGAGCTGTAGTCTCCTTTGCTTGTTGAAAAGTTAGGGGAAGTTTATCAGAATTTGATACTGGATCAGCAGCATAAATTTAACTGATAAATACTTGCCTCGTTCATGTTACTAACTGCTGCTCCCTGTACTTGCTGCCTTTTATTCTTAAGGACAGTAGTCCACTGGAACTGCCTGAAAAACTAGCATGTGAAGGAATATGTTTGTTTTCAGAATTGGCTTTAGTGCATTGGGGGGTTTTTTGAACCAAGTTGTATTATTTAGCTGCTTTTGTCACTGGTATTTTATATCCCTGCCCCGTGAGAAGTCTCTTTTGGTAAGAACTTGAGATTTTGCTGTTGAGCATCAGAATATGTTGCACAGAACATAAGAACTGTTTGCCAGCACTGAATCAGCGGTACAGTTGCCTCCTTCAGGAGTGCAAAGAGAAACAGAGGAGGTACCATGAAGTAAAGTTAAATCCATCGGTGAGAGGCCCCATGTTACTTCTGTCACTACACTCTGTCCTCTTCTGAAGAACCATCTTCCATCACTGTGGGAAGCAGATTTGGTTTTGAATGAGAATTTGTCCTAATGGTTCAAGATCCCTCTGCCTGCTGTGGCACAGGGAGAATGCCAGGAATTATGCCTTTTGCGGTAGATATAAAGCATCTTGGGTGCGATTCAGCTGCCCAGATGTAGGTGTCTAGTGCCACTTGAGGTGCCTTGCAGTATCTATACTAGCCACAGCGAGCAAATAAGCGAGACCTGCAAGAAATCTGTGCCCTTCTGGAATGTCAGCTGGCAGCCAGACAGGATACCCAGTCTAAACTGGTTTAGATGACTGCGCTTAGGCAAATGAATCCTGTCCTTTGTGTCAGGACAAACAGATTCGGGCTGTATGGAATGCCTGATGTGTAAGGGATAAAGTGCTCGCTAAACGATGTGGGGCATTGGCTTGAAGTATGGATTAGAAGGATCAACTAACCTGATGCATCTGTAGTGCTTGCGGCTTCATTTTCATGCTTGACAGGAATTGTTGTAGGCTGCACCAGTTCATCTGGAATTGAGCTAATGATCCAGTCCCAGATGTTCCAAGTAATTGACGCAGTCTAGGTTTAAATCACTGGAGGGAGACTGGCAGTCAGTGTCTTGGTAGGAGCAGGATGTGGGAGTGACTTGGAAAATGTAGGAATGTCATCTACTTGTCATTGTTTTGCTTGGGCACGATTTTGCAATCATGGCATTATAAACAGTTTGTGGTGTGAAAGAGGAACTGTTAGCAGTGAAACATTGAGTGTCTGCTAGCAATACTTGAAAGGAAAATGGGTATAGGAAAGGCACGTTTTAAACAAAAGTCAGTTTAAAGGCAGTTTTATTGAAGATACTATGTTCTGTGGTTTGACTATTGTCAATCTAATGTAAAATACTGCAAGTTGGTATTTAAACGCTAGTAAGTAGTGTTAGATACGTAAGGTGTCGATACTGATACAGTATTGAGATTTGCCTTTATGGCCAGTTTTAGTTCAGCGTTACTGCAGAGGATCCAGATTTTTTTTCCCCCTGTGGTGTTACTTGGGGATCTGCTTTAAGATCAGTTAACTTCTGTTGGCTGCCTCTGAGTAGCACAAATAGAATATAGATCTTCTATTTCCACAGCCATGCAGATGGTAGTATATTTCTTTCTTCTGTTACTGACCGTGGCTTACAAAATGTTAGCTATGAAATGTCATATTAATCTTATCAATCTTAAGACCGCCTAAGTTAAAGGCTTGAGTTGTAGTAACAATAAATATATTTCAATTTCATTTTCTTTGTAAATAAAATATTTTTCTCTAGATTTGAAATGTTTTGGATTCTCCTTTGTCTCTGGCTACATCTGTAATTAGCCTTATTGCTCTATGACCAAATCGCAGTTAAATAAGTTGTTTAGAAGTTTTTAGCATTGGAGATACTAGAATGGTCTTTTGAGTATCAAGTTTGATTGTAAATCCTTCTCCTTTGATATATCGGAATACTTTAAAAAACAGATACTACACATTTGTAATCTGGTCCCCAGGCATAATGCCATAGGGCACAAAGATATCCTATATATTTTTGTTATTTTTAGGTCAAATTGCATAGTTTGTTTCTGAAGAATTTTAGTCTTTAAACCTTCACGATGGTTCAGAGTTTTGGTCTGTGTTTCTAACTGAACAGGTGTGTCTGGATTTAATCTTAGAATTACTTTGGTAAACCCCACATTTTGAAAGTGTGGTAAACTCTAGGGTCTGATGTGTCATGCGGGTTGGTTTGATGGAGTTTTTACCAGAAACATTCCTTTGACTCTCCTGAAACGTTTTGTAGAAATGCACAGCAGTTCAGTGATACCAGTTCACTTGCTGCATAGTACCTGCAGAACACTCCTCTGTGGTACAGATCTCTTTCCTCTATTAGAAGAGAAAACTTGTAATGCTTAGAAGTTGAATCTTATGTTTCTAGCTTTCTGAATATAAGAACAATATTTTCTTGAATTTTTTTTTTTTTTTTTTTTTCCCGCTTTGAAGTTACTTATCTGGAAGAGAACTTGTACCAGAGTGAGAACATTTGCTGCTCATCAGGTTTCTTCAGGAGCTTTTGGTAATACTAGTTTCCAAGCTCTTACCAGTGGGGTGTGCTTACCTCTTCTCACCCGTTGTGATTTAAAATGAAGGTATGGAGTACAAGAACAGTCTTACGAGATTTAATTGAGGCGCAGTGTCTTTCATTAATTGTGTTTTTCACTTAAGATGTTCTGTACATTGCTAGTGATTCATACAGCTTCTTATTCCTGTTCTTTAGTAACTTAGAGCTTTATTGTAAGATGCTGTTTGGGTAGTGCTTTCTCAGCTGTCAGGTGTATTTGCATATGTAAAATCTGATACACTGAAAGTGTTTGGCCTTTAAAATTACCGAGAAAGAAGATTATCTAGGTGTTATAGAATGAAAAAGTGTTTGCATCCTTCAGATAGATTTGTTTTGACATACCAGTTACATTTAGGCTTTTATGACTTCTGTTGTAGAAATGAATTTTGTTTGCAGACTGCATGAAACTACCATTACAGTCACAGTTTGGTACTGAGAGTAGAACCCTCATCACGCTCTGTGTGTTGGCAGCCAGGAGCCTCAGCCCTGGTCCATTGGCTAACCAAAGGCACGTAGCAAACAAGCTTGGCTCAGCTGGCTTGAGCAGAACTGCACCTTGATTATACCATGTGGAGTAACAGCTGTACCTCGAGCTGGGGTTCTGTATGCTGAAGTATATGGAAATGCTTTTATAGGAGCTACAAGCAAGTGTATCATTGCACATGAGTGAGAGCACATGGAAAGCACATCACCCTGGAAGCAAATGTAATGCTTTTGTTTCATTAACTGCTATAAATACAGACTTCAGGTTTCAGATCTTCAGAAATAATACTAAGCATCTTTCTGAAAATGGAATGTCCCTAAAGATCATTTGGGGCTATGTTGTTGTTAAAGCCTAGGGAAATAAAAGCATAAAGGCCCCAAAGGGTGGGGAAACCCTCTGCTTTCTGTAAAAGACAGTACAAAATTTTCCTGCTTATGTTTATTTAAAAACAAACTAATGAACCCACAACAAAAGAAACTCAGCTGTGTTACCACTTTAGCATTAATAGAGTTAAACCAGATCCTTTTCACCCATTAATATTATATATTTATGGTACTGTGCTATAATTTTGGAACACTTCTAGTGACTGTACTTTATTTTAAGGTAAATCATGAAAGGTCCGGTTAAGAACGCCCATGTATCAGTGGTTAAGATCAGTTCTGTGTTGTTCAAAAACAGTTATGCATTTTAAAAAAAGAAAGAATTTATTTTAAAAGCTATGTTTTATGAGGACTAAGAATCTGTATTTCATACTGTAGGTTTTTAATCCATTGTTAACAATGTTTTAAGCGTGGGGGAAAAAAAATATTCTTTAACTAGGCAAAGTAATTTGTCAGTATTCCCAGACCCATGTTTAATATATCATCCTATAATTTACACAACATGTCAGTAGCTGGGATGTTCGCATTTGCATTTTTCCAAAATTCTATTTATGCATTTTGGGGTTGAGCAGTAACTCCTACAATTCTCCCATCTTTGATACTCTTTTGTAATGAATAGCTTGGTAACAATAAAATTAATTTATCTGATCATTTGGTTCCCAAAGTACACAGTTGTTCGGGGTTGTTTAGGTTTTTCTTGATTAGGAGGCTTTGCATAAATGAGCAAATGCTCACTTAGTATTTTTAAGATAGTACTGCAGATAACTTCTTTTTTTTTAAAGGCTTCTTGTGCAATATTTGCATATCAATGCTGCATTGTAGTGCTGTTGGATAGTAACATGAAAGTCTGGCCTATTTTGTTACCAACTTTAAAAAAGCAGCAACAAAACCATTTTTATTTGAAAAGCATGTTTTAATTTTAATCAGTTTTTATGATAGCCTATTTACGTGTCAGTAATGATCTGTTCGTGCTGTTTAAAAATCTACAAGATATTTCTTAAGGCTATTTTAAAATTACTTGTAGTGGTGCAGGTATCCTAGATACTAGGCATTACTATTTACACCTCTACTGTAGTTCATTGCACTTAATCTGGCACTTGGATTAGTGGTTTTCCCTGTTCAAAAATCTTGATGTCTTGTTCTATTTAAGATACTACGAGTAAAAGCAGCAGGAATCAAAATGTATTCTGCCTCTGCCCGTATGCTGAGCGGGAGTGCCGTTTCCATGGCAACACACAGGCTAGGGGGGGGGCAGGCTGGTGCTTTTTCCCCAATTCTGAGAGTTTACATATCCAAATGTGATTATTCTTGGCGTGATTCTCTTAAAAAGCAGCGTTTGTAGGAGAGAAGGAAATAACGTTCGTGAAAATTGTCAATGTACATCCAGATGTTTCTTGTGGCGGTTTGTTTCTTTAAGCGTGAAGATCTGTAAGTGCAACACACAGCTTTTTGCTAATGCTAGAAAAATGCACTAACTATAGCAGCCGTGATCTCGGACATGTTAAATGCGGGGTGTTCTAATGTTTGATGGTGCTGCAAATGCTGTTGGACAAAGCCTTGCTTTACCCTTTTAATGAAATCTGCCTTCCTTTGGGAGGCTGTATTATTAAATATAGCTGACATTTCACTGGGAGCAAGTTCTGAATAAGCAAAGGGTGAATAGTCACCATTCCAGAGATGATAAAGCTTTGCAATTAATTTTATTTTTTTTAGAAATGGCACGGTTAAGAGCAGGTAATAATGCTAAATTGGTCTTTCATTACTATAGTGCAGCTGTGTCTCAGCCTCGCCCATTTTATTTATTGCAGGAACCATAGGCTGGTGTGTTTTCCGTGCTCAAGCTTATGGATAAATCCTTCTTCCCGAAGTGGATTGACAAACCATTGCATTCTACTGTTGGAATATGTTGGGTTTTTTTTTTTTTTTTGAAGGCTAAATATTTTGTACTGAGACTATTTTATTTAGTCACTAGAGATGAATTTGTTCCTTGAAATACACAAACCTGAAATCATAGGAAAGAGGAGTGCAAACCCCGGAGTATTGTCTGCCTGTCTAATTTTTTTAATGAAGGATTGGAATAGTGGCAAATGCCGTGTGTGGGAATGAATTTATTTGCATGGAGAATTTTCACCTTTTCCTCTGGCGGTGGCTCCCAGAAGATGATGTCACCTTGCAGCTCATTGGTTGTGCAGCACCTAGTGCGGGGAAGGGAGAGAAAGATGCCGGCACAAATCTCAGCAGTGTATCTAGGGTGTTTGCGAGCAGTTTTTGATAGAATCTTTGATTAGTATTGAGAATTTATTGCATGTGGCCATGTGAGGTGCTGGGTCCGTCCTAGGGTGAGGGGATTGAAGAGCTATCAGAGGAATGAGGCGGCTGATCTGCAAGAGGATCTGTGATTGTAAGTTGAAAAATCTGGGTGGAAGGAAAGAGACAGGGAGTGCTGGTTAGACACATTGTGGGAGGATGTGTAGCAGAAAATACATGCATGAGTAAAAGAAGAAAAGGGAGAAGCATTTGTCTTTGGTAGACTGGAATGATAAAAATTATATTAAGGGCTTTCCTTTGGGGGAAGATGTTCAGAAACGGGAAAAAATACTCAATCTGTGCAAAGACATTTTCCCTTTGTGGAAATGAATGTGTAGGATTCATTTTTATGCTCAATTTTGCAGTGGTTGATTATGATGACAAAATAGTATTTCATAAGAACTTAAGATGTAGAAAATGCTGTTTATTTCTCATTGTCATTTTATTCCGAGGTCAGAGGCAGATGACAAAGTGATAAATATTTGGTTTTACTTCCATATTTTGTGAATTTTTGTGAAATGTGAAGCAAAATAGTTGATCAGGAAATATATATACATCCATTCTAATAGTTGTATTTTTATGTAATGTATCCTTTTCTAGACAAAAGCTTTGATGATGAAGAGTCAGTGGATGGAAATAGGCCATCATCAGCTGCTTCAGCCTTCAAGGTTCCGGCACCTAAAAAGCCAGGAAATCCTTCAAACAGTGCAAGAAAGCCAGGATCAGCTGGTGGGCCTAAGGTTGGAGGTAATGTGTAAAGCTATTCAGATTCTAACCGGTGTTCCCAGAAACCTTGCCAGAGCAGGCACAAAACAGAACTTTGGAAGGTGATGTTTAATTCATGACTGCAGTATTTTTGCAGAGCTGAGAACAGTAAGGGACCCTGTTTTACGTAATTATTCATATGCAAAGGTGTATGCATGTCTGTTTTGGTGAATGTACATTTAGGTTATAAGATAAAATTTACATCAGGAGACAGCAGTTGTGTTGGTGAAATGAATGTATGGGTGTCTCTGATAGAATCCACACCTCACAATGTATATATAAATATTCTGTGAAATTCTGTAGTAGGTCTGTGTAGATGAAGTTTTTACTGTAGGTCTGCACTGTTTCACATGGCTAGAAAAGACTAGCCATCAACCACATACCTCAACAGAGCTGTGTATTACACCTGAATGACTTTTATTATTTTTCCTTAAATGGTCTGAGAATTGTGAAATTGGTTGTGAATGGTAAAAAATGAGGGCCAAACGCCTTGCCAGGATTTTTTTGCATGGTAGACTTCAAAGCAGTGTAATGGTGATGCTTACTAATTGCAATCTTTGAACATGGAAATCCGCATTTTTTTAGGGTGCGGGTAATCTAACAAAAGCAACTGTTTACTGCTAAAGAAGTGACAGCTTTTTTGATGGTTCCTGTACACATTCAGAAAAATATCTGATTAAGTGGAAATATACCATGCTTCAGGTATGGGTTTTTTATGAATAAGCAATTCTTTCACTAAGGGATTTTTGTAAGAGTAAGTAATTTTTTCATATTCCTATTCATGTAACATTCCCTAATGTGAACTACAAAGCAAAGATAAAATTTGGGAGAAGATACATGTGCCAAACAAGCTGCCTTAAGTATTTTCGTGTTACTAAGATAGAGCTGATGTTTTGACAATTTATTGGTTTTCTGATGTGATCTTCAGAATTCCTAATAAATGGAAAAGGTTCCCATAGGGCGGGATCAACACTGCCATAGCGTAAGTCAAAATTGATAGCAGTATGAATCAGAAAGTACCACCTAAAAGACCTCCTAAAGGAAGTTATCTCTTGAAATTGACTGTTAGTATTTATTATTATTATTACACAGATAAGTAATAATAACATCATCTCCTTTAACCTGAAGTGCAGTGGTTTTTTGCATGCAAGATTAACATACATAGTTACCAGAACTGAATGCTCAGGATTCCTCTTTGTTTCAGCATGTGCTTCTTTTAATAGTATTTTATTAAATATAGATGCTTTTTACTGTAAAATTGTTTTTACTTGGAGACTTTCACTTTGTGCTCTGCAGTAAAAACATGGAGATAAGAAAGCAGAGGAAGGGAAATAAGAACAGAATAACCACTTGACTGATTTTTCAGTTTATCTAAAAATTCAGTAGTAAAGGAGATAGAAAACCAAAAATTATTACGTTGTTTTCCTCCTTTCCCTATATGGCCAAACTTCAAAAAATTTAAAATGAAAAAAAAACACTTGGAATAAGGCCAAAATTGAAGCATGCCAAAACCAGAGCACTTTGGCCATTCCTTGCTTTGTAACTGCTCCTTTTAACTCTGGAAAATATTGAAGANAAGAATTTTGAAAATTTAGGATTAAATGTTTGGCTGGCCTTTATAATGTTGATTAAATTGCTCTTTGAATGCTTGTCTGTATGCGCATCTATGGTGTGGTTGTGCAGACTATTCACATGCTTGGCCATGGAGAATTTTTGCCTTAATATTTTGTAGGAAAGTTGTTATGACTTGTGTTCCTCACCAAATGGCTGGAAGATAGGAATTTGTCTTCCAGTCTTCAGTTGTTCTCAACTACCTCTACTTTTTTTTCTCTTGTTCTCTGCCAGGGAGAAACAGGTCTATTAATCTGCTTGTGCACAGATTTCTTTCATTACATATAACTATGCGCTTCCTAGTTTAATTCTTCTTTGGTGTTTTTTTCCCCTTCATGTTTTCCTTGAGTTGACCCTCAGTCTTTTCTTTTTAGCATTTTCAATATGTCACCATTGATCAGCAAGGCTGTTACCGCTGTTTTCATTTTTAGCAGCTAGTATTTGTCTTAATGTAGCAGCTAGTATTTGTCTTTCAATGTTTTCAATGTTTTTCTTGATCTCCATAGGTTTTTTTTTTTGAGGTTACCGGTGTTTAAACTAGTTCTGCCTAGTAACAAGCTTGCTAGCAGATAGAAATGTTAAAGGTCTGTGCTATCTAAGAGAGCCTTACCCTTCTGCATAGTATTTACAAATCCTGCATCTCCTAGCCTAATAAAGAATGTTAGTGTAGATGCCAAATGTATTTTTTAAGTCAATCAAGTCATAGTCTCTTCCAGAAGTGAGGAGTTGCCCATAACATTATTCATACAGTGATACTAGGTCAGACGAGGTCTATGTAGTCCACTCTCCCATCTGACAGCAAGTAGTCAGAAATGGCTGCTGGAGAAATGTACGTGAATAGGGCAAGCGTCTTAAGAGCACACTGTCATTGCAGGATAAAATGCTGGGTTTAGAGAGCTTTATTCCACAGAGAACCACAGTCTTTGAAGAGCCCAGTTAAGGCATCCTGTTCTGCCTGTCTTGAGGCTTCATGGATCTTTTTGGCTGCAAACAAACCTTGATGCTCTTTTGCATCCGCTTTCTGTAGGGTCTGCTTTGCAGGTGCCTAAAAGACACCTGAGATTTTTCTCCAGCCTCAAAATTGCCATGTTTATGGAGCAAATCTATGGTTCTGGAAGTTGTCTGCTCTTGCTGATTTATTAGGTTCTGCCATATCCTGCAGTCCCAAATCCTTCTGCTCACCACTGCATTCCAAGCCTGTCATCAATGGGCATGTCATTTCTCACTTTTCCCTTGTAAGCACTGGCTACAGGTATTTCAGGCTTGTAACTGCTCACCTTGCGGTTCTGCCACCTGTTGGTCCTGCTTGCCTAAGTTTTCTCTGACTCTTTCATATGTATGTGGATACATATTAAGAAGCTGCAGTTCAGCCTTGGATGAAGAAGTAGCAGCAACTCCATTAACTGGGTTGCTTTTTCTTTCCTTTCCACAAAAATTTCCAGAGTCATGTTAGTGACCTGCAGCTGAAGCAGTCCTTTGCTGCAGTTTCTTCTCTCCAGGTTTCTGTGACCAGGCAGAATTGCTAGTGCAGGTAGAAATCTTGTTGAGCATAGGCTGAGGTTACTGCAAGTTCCATTCATTTAAACTGCTTGTTAGATTCCAGAGATCCTTTTCCTAGGATATTGCTTTAGAAAGACATCTTTTCCTACCAGCTGTAGATGACAATAAAGAAAGTACAGCTTTTTCCTGGTTCCAAAAGTGGGGGGCGGGCTATCCTGTCTTGAGGCTAACAAAATGGAACCTCTTAGCCAAACTGCTCGCTTTCTTTTATGCTGCTACCTGCTGAATTATACTTCAGATGCATGCGTGCTTGGTTTTTCATTATATGAAACATTATATGAAATTATAAGAAACATGGAGGTGTTTCTTACGAAAGAAATGGATTATTCCATCACTGACCAGATACTCTGTTCAAGTAAGAGGACCCATCCAATATGCAAAAAGAGATGTTTTCACTGTGTTGGGCGCTTTGCATTTAATATTGGAAATGCACTTTGGCTCTTGAAATGCAAAGTCAATGTACAGGAAGGCAGGTGAAACAGGTATGTACCTTAGCAAGAGCAATGTCCTACTTGGGCTTGAATTCCCTCTCCTTGTGCTGGGAATGACTGTGCAAGATCTCTTTCTGTCGGCGGTAGGGATGGGAGAGCTTGTAGAACTTGTGCATTTGCTGACAGTTGTGATTAAGCCTGTAGAAGACAGCTTGCCAGAAAAGTATCTGAGCGGGCAGCTTCCGTGGTGTACTGCCCTGAGAGTAAGAAATCCAGTAGGCTGTTTCGCAACTGATTTTACTGCTTGGAGGTGTTCAGATGCTGACCTTCTTGCTTGTGATGAATGAGAAGTGATGGGTCTTCAACTTAATGGGGCAGTGCTTTGTTTGGTGTATTTCTTTTTCCATGGTCAATACACTTCCCCGAGTTAGTCCTTTGCCAGGAAACACACAGATGTGCTTACTTCTGACACACTTGCTTTCAGCTCTTCACTCAAGCGGCAGAGCCTCTGGAAATACCCCTTTGCTCTCAGGCCTCACTGAGAATGTGCACCCTGTGTGTTCTGCCCTTCCAGAAATGGATCGTCATGGGCTCACTCTTGGCAGTATGGCAAGCAGCTTTTCAATTGTAAGGGACACCATAATTTACAGTAGAAAAAGACCTGAGTATGTTAGCCAAATGAGCTATATTCTTGTCCCTGCGCTGTTCAAGATCTCTTACAGGTCTTCGACAAGTTCTCTTGCAAGTGTGAGATCCCTCTTCCAAGTCTTCTAGGGAATTGTTCGCTTGTATACTATTCAGAGGCTTTATGTAATCTAGACATTAGTAGGAAACCTCAGTTTGTACCTCAAGAAGATGACTGGCCTCCTTTCTTTTACCCAAAATCTCAACTTAAGTTGGTAGTCTTTAAAATGGATTAAATGTAGGAATGGTGATAGTTCAACAGAGCCGTGTGGCATTTGGAAGACAAGCCTGCTGCTGAAACCCAAGCATGATGAAAGTTTGTATCAACTTTCTCTTGTAGGTTTCATGAGAACCTCTGTAGGGCTGGAAAGTTATTCTTCAGTTGCTAATTTGAACCGAGGTAGACTTCCTACTTTTTGCAGTTGTTTTCAGGGGGAAGATACTGCATGGTGTATTTTACCTATGGTGCATTGGCTTTTTAAAATCTCTAGTGTATTGGCCTGCTGGCCTTAGCACTAATAACATTGTTACACTTTTTGAAACAACTGATGTGGCTTTGGGAAGAATGATCCAGTCACAAACCAGCAAAGGGGATGTTGTTCGTCAAATGTCAGAATTACTGTAACTGCTGTTTAAAAAGATACTTTGGAGTAAGAAGGTTGTTGATGCCAAGTGTGAAGAATATGAAGTGAAACCCCAAGGACATACAGTTTTATTTTTCTTCTATTAAAAAAAGCATTTTTTCCCCAACATAAAAATTGTGGTGTTGCCTTCTTTTCTTAAACTGTTCAAAGGATCTGGTCCTCAGTGAAGACTGCAACTGTGCCAGTTTGACGTTTGATGCTGGCATTATTTGAAATAACCCTCAGTTTTAGAATGGTCTTAATTCTTAAAGTTTAAAAAAAAAACCAAGCCCCCTAAAGTTTAATGATTGCTGAAAAGACATTAAAAATATCTCCTTTTAGGTAGAAATCAAGTAACCGGAAAACTTGGGTGAACCAGGTGAACAGTTTTGGCAAAAGAAGGTTGTGAGAACTATAATCTACAGGAACATACTCTTAACTTTAGGAAGCTATTCCCAACTTTAGGAAACTTAAGTTTAGTTTGTGTATCTGTCAACAACATGTTCTATCAGCATCATAATGCTTTTTTTTTCCCCTCCCAATAATAGCAATACAGCTCTTTGTTGAGAAGTATTAAAATGGTACTGATGTCCTTTTTTTGGCTCTATTTCCTAGCAGAAGGCATTTCGAACTGTTTAGAGGCTTTAGTAGGAAACAGTTTAAATGGAAAGGCTCTGCATAAAACAAACATGGTACTGAAAAATAGATACTTGCCTCCTGAAATTGTAGCCAGGTGAAGTTAACCTTGTTAAAACTGCATACTGTAGTTAAGAAATGTTTTTATTAAAAGGGCTTCAATAGTTGTGGAATTGTAAATACAAATTGTTAGTGAATGGACTCAAAACAGGGTAAACTCATGCTTGCTGTATCGATTGTCTTCAGACTCATGAAGTCATTTCTGTGTTTACTTGCACAAAAAAAAAAGCTTCTTAGGAGTCAATGCCCAAGGGGTTTTCTTGAGTTCTGCAGAAAATAAGTTCAGGGGGTCTTGCCTCTTATTTGTTTAGCCCTAAGTGATTTCCGAAGTGCTGTATTTTTCAGGTAAAATGAACTAGGATTTGTTTTTGTTTTCATTGTTCTATATTAGCCCTTTGTATGACATAAAACTGCTCTGAGATAATCTTGGTCAGCAAAGCATCCCTGACATTCTGTGGCACTTGCTTCCCTTTTTGGTTTCCAGATTGCTGTGGAAATTCAAGTATTTTTCTGCAAGATCTGAAATCAGCCTTTTTGTCTTTCTGAGCAGCCTTTGAGATCAGCCTTGGGTATCAGAGTCTCAGTCAGAGGATTTATTACAGAACGCCTGTTTGCTTCCTTGTCCCCACCGTGAATGTCAATCAACTTCCATCCTGAGAGATCCTTGCCCATGGAATTGCTAGATTGCAATCCTACGGTCATAAATTGTTGCTATTTTAACCTAACCTGGAGTTCAGGGAAGTAGGAGGACTTCCAGCTTTCCAGGTTCTCTGAGAGTGGTTGAATTTTGTTGTTGTTGTTCACTCCCCTGAATGGCACTTCAGGAGAGGGTTTCCTTGCATGTGATCAGTGGTCTGTTCTCCTTGTCCGTTACAAATCCTTGTCCAGTCACTGGGGCTTCCATTCCTCTAACGGATACTCTCCTTTGCAGCTAGCCTCAGCAGGTGGATTGGAAAATCAACCTTAATGAGGAATCTGAATGAAAATAAACAAACATGATAAATTGTAAATATATATTTATATGTACACACACCTATACATACACCTTCAGAGTATATATATTTATGTATTCATGATTACTGTTCATTAGTCCCTCTCTTTTCTATGCATCACCCAAGGACAGTTGGCAGAAAGTTCGTACTACTTCAGGTTATTTTGCACTGATTTCTAGAAGCTTCAATTAGATTGTAGGATTTATTATGTTGGTATAAGCACAATACTGTATCTGATAGTCTTCTCTCAAAAGGCTCATAGCCTAGAAGTCATCTTACAAATCAATAAGAATTTCAATAAAAAGAGAGTAACAGTGGAGCAGAAATTAAGAGGTCTGGAGATAAGAGCTCACCACACTTTGTAACCTTCTTTTGACACCTCTGCCATGTGTTCTAGTCCCAAACATCTTACTAGCCATCACGGTAGTACCAGGCAGTGATGAGAATAAGGAAGACAACCCGCCCTTTGTTAGTTTGCTAACATTGAATACTGATTCTTCTCAAGCAGTAAGAAGGGGAAGCAATTTGTTTCTACTTTCATATGGGTGAATCCAGAAGGAAAAGGAGGGAGGAGGAAGCTGGGCTGAAATCAGCTGACCTTGCCACTTTGAGTCCTTATGGACTGTGGCTGTGTTACAGAGTAAGCAAAGACAGCCATTCCGAAACTTTCCTGCATTGCTGCTTTGCAAAGTAGCAGGTGTGATTCCTTTTTGTAGAGCCAGGTGGGGGCGGGCAGGGGAAGTATGTTAAAAAAAAAAACCCAAGCAAAAACCATTTAATTTCTTTGGACAATAGTCTATGCTCTCAGAGAAGCAGGGAAAGTAGAAGCATGACATGCAAATTATTTTTATAATTTGGCAAGAATTTTCACCAAAGGTGCAAATATTACTTGCAACAAAAAAATCAAATGTCCTTAAAAATATAAGACAAAAACAGTATATTAGAGTCAAATCACTCTGACCTTCTGTCTTGTACTAGGGAACTTTTAGAAGTAAAAGATAAAAATGTGTTGTCCAAAACTTGTAAAAACTGTAATGGTGTAACTTGCAATGACAGGCAATGTTAGTTCTAATTGTTCCTAATACAGTATCTGTTTAAATTGTTTCATAAAAGAATGCACAGTTGAAGAGAAGTGACAACAGTAATGAAAATACCATTTTTCTGAAACTATTACATCACAACAACTCCAAAAAATCACAGTATCCCAAACCAGTTTCGCAACACAAATTATAGAAGATAAAAATGAACTGTTTGTGTTCCTGGTTGTTCTCAGTAATTTCTGTAATGTAAAATAATTAGTGCAATTTTCCCCATTCAGGTGTAAAACTAGGAACAAATTAAAGTAACATGTAAATATTAGGTTATTAGAAAGCTGTATTAAAAACTGAAAATAAGACTAATGTTGTTATGCGCATAAAATTAGCATAACTTTAAAACTCACCTGTTGAAACTGGGCAAAATGAGCCACAGTCTGAAATGTATGTTCTTTTAAGTATTTTTGAAAAATGCCAGTAGAGAAAAGAAATACATGAGAGCTTTGAAAGATTACTGTGTGAGCATGAACATTGTGCATGAGTTCACAGATGACTGTATTGACTGTATGAGCTTCCAGTTGGGTAGAAACAGACATTAATCAAGTGTGAGATAAGCCTGAAAGAAATCGGGTATCTGTATTCTTGCTGCTCATGGAACTGCTTGTTTTTCTCCACACCCGGGGTTTCATCTCTACCTAATGTATGCCGTCCAAACCTCATACTAAGTAAAACACTATTAATTTCTTTGTTGTATAGTTGTCATACTTTCTGCGTGCTTCACAAATGCTTGTGAATTGAATTGATCTCCCTAGCATGCCTGTGAAAATAAGAGGTAGTGTTACTAATCTTTTACACCTGTGAAACTGTGCTACATAGGAATTGAGGCTAAAGTTACCGAAACTACGCATCAGCTTCAAATACTACGGATTAAATTTCTCAGAGGATTTAATGTTCAATACACAATTCCAAAGGAATGAAGGTATGCATGCTGGTGCAGTGATCTTCAGTCCACTTAAGAATATTTTGTGCTACCTCTTAGTACATGAGTCCTGTATTTGCTCCTGACTAATGTGGCACACCTCAGGGATTGAGGTGTGCTATCCTAGCAGCAGAGCACCTTGCACCACCTTCTTCCTTGTAAGCATAGCTCACTCCTAATTCCTTCTTGTCCCTCCTGTGCCTGTTCTTTCCTGGGGTGAGTAATTGTTTGGAGAGATCTGCTTAGCATCTCAGACCTCAGAGACAGCGCGCTCGCTTGCTGGGTGGAAACTTCTGTTCATGTGCTATGTCTCTGGCACGTAGGAGGAGTGTTTTAATGAAGCAGGTGCGATACAGGTGGGATCTCTGGGGAAGTTCTCTAACCATGTCCGCCAAGTTTTTAACATAGGCAGATAAAGGCAGGAATAGAAGGTATTATGAAGGTATTTGAAGGTATTTTGCTACTTTGTTCAGTTAGTGCAGTTGTTTCAGCTTGAATGACTTTCTGGGTGCCTCAGGGACAATAACTTTTGGCATTGGAGGGGCTGAGGTGGACAAGTCAGTTCAGAATGAATGTCAGTCACTGGGACTGAACATGACAGAATTCATCTGTCAGTTTCTTTAAAGTGGGTTTTCTAGCAAAGGCTTTTCTACTCTGCTAAGTCACTTGGTTATAACTTGAATTGTCTTCTAAGCTGGTTTAAAGTGTGAAGGTTTTGTCAGTTAAGGTTCTGCCAAAAGAAAAAAAAGGCTCAGTTGGGTTTAGTGTTGTATCTGGTGATTTTAAAATATATTTTTTTTCTGAAACTTACTTCAAAAAAACTCCAGTGACTTGTTGGAACAACTTGACAGCTTTACTGATGCCAATTGTCTGCCCAGTGTCTTTGTCAAAGGCAGTTCAGCTTAAGTCGAAGGCATTTCAGCTTAAGTTAATAAATCGTGAACTGCAATGGCTTAAGAAACTGGTGCATGTTCCTTCTGCTGTTCCCCCACCCCACCCCGCAGGTAATTACTACCATCAGACAGATATGCTGAGCAACCCAATAAAGTAGTCTCCCAATGATTTCCTAAGTTTTAGTTGTGACGTTTCTCTGGTAGGCAAGGCATGTGCTTGCAAAAGCACTAGGAATATAGGCAAGTTTATAATAAGAGGTTTTTGAGCATGGGGAGCTATTTTTTTTCCAGGTGCAATTGTTTTTTTTTGCAGAAAATGGACACAAGGCAGCTGGAATTCCGTTGATGAAAATTTTTGTCTAAACAAAGATCACTACAGCTTTTCATGGTTTGGTCTTCCCCTAAGTTTTATTGGCAGAGCTGTGGCAATTAGCACGTGATCTGTTTCTTAACTTGCATAGCTAAGCCAGTAAATGATGCTGACAGTTACACCAGAACAATTATGCATTGGCTGGTACAATTTATGCTGTGAGTAGAACTTGTACCAAGTTATTACACTAACATAATTTTCTTTAAATTAGTCTAATTATATCCATTCTAGAGGTTTTAGCAGTGTAACTATCTAAAAGTAAATCTGCTTTGTTTACAAAAAACCACCTTGTCTAATGTTGATCAAAGTGTTTTTTACTGGAGCAAGTGCTACTTCTCTGTTGCTCACAGATATTTTCCTAATTTAAGCAGGCAACCTGAAGGCATCTATACTAAGTGACTCTTAGTCACCTGATGAAGGAACACCTTTGTGCTTTATCCCTGTATTTGACACTGAAAAATAGGTTTTTGCTTGTCTTATGAGAGGTTTTTATTCAATTTTTTCGATTAAAATCCAAAGATCAGTCTTTCGAACATGGAAATAAGAACATTTAGAACATTGATAGAATTAAGGTGAGACCACTAATGTTTTCTGTATTCTGTTAATATGTCAAGGTGGGTGTATACAGTATATCAAATTGCTTTAGATGACCCGGTATTTTAAAACATGAAGGGACTTTTCAGAGATTCTTAATCTTCAGCTGCTTTTCCAAACATTTGGTTCATGTTTTATAGAAGCAGAATTGTGAAAAGTACATATGAAAAGATGTTATTCTGGACAGTTTTATTAACTGTAGCAGTAATCTTATGATACCTGAAAAGATAAAAAGAGATTCCTTACTGCGCTACTGAGAGTCAGTCTGTACAGAGGGCTTTATCAGAATCATCATCTTAAAATTTATCCTCGCCATCTCAGAGGTTAGTTCAGATCATGAAGCACGGGTAACTTCCTCCCCCACCCCCCAACAGATACCATTTTAAAAGTAAGCTGTCAGTTTTATCAAATAGTAGTAACAGCTGACCCAAGGATAAATTAAGTAGATTTTGCAAAGACTATCTGAGAGCTGCAGAAGATTCAGAAAAAAACCCAGTTTCAGAGACTAACAAACAGCAGAAAATACATTCAAAGAAAGAATTAAATATGACCTTTGCAACATCTGTCCACTAGGATTGGGAGCAGAAGTTGGTTATTGACCATCATCTCTGCCCATTGCAAGTACCATGCTCAAGAACTCTGTTCACAATTAGGTTTTGTCTCTTTGTCATTGATAGAGATTCCAAAAATTCGTTGCTGTAATGTATTAATTTGTAGGTTGTGTGGCTCCATTTGTGCCTTTTTTTTTTTTTTTCGTCTCAGGACTT
>VYZV01029464.1:77348-95242 GCA_013401275.1 Pandion haliaetus | reverse complement strand
GAAGCTTATTTCAGGTGATAGCTAGGTCAAATCAGTATTTCCCATATAATGCATAAAATAGTTACACTGTTGGCGCAGAGAAACAGCTTTTCTCTTGTATAGTTACAGAGAGGTTTAAACAAATTTTCATCAGTTACATTTGTATTCCTTTTGTGTTCTGTTTCCAGGAATATTTGAACAAATCAAGCTTTTCTGGTAAAATTTCACTAAAAGCAGACTTCAAAGCTTTCTGTATGAAGAGCAGATGAAATTGGATACTGATATTGTAGTGCTGGAGAATGTTGTGTCTTCATCCATTCAGAAAATAGAAACAGTGCTGTATGTCTTAGGTGACTGACCATAATGATATCAAAGAAAGCTTTTTCAAGGTCCATTTTGGCCAATGTCTCCTATTATGTAGCATGACTTTGAAGTACCTTGGGCCACCCATGTAAAAGAGTTGGGTGGTTATAGACTGATTTAGCGGTATTAGGTTTTAAATGAGGAAGTAATGTCCCATGGACTTGGGGACTGCGATGAAGCTTAGCAAAGTAGCCCCATGAGTAAAATAATATGAAATTGCTTCAGAGACCCAAGACTGAAAGACTTGAGAGATTTACCTTTCTAGGTCTCCATTCACTGTCCATTTGCATTAAGTGAATCATTTAACTATGTGTTTAACTTTAAACAGGTGCCTAAATCCCGTTAGGGGTAGAGTACTTAAAGCAGAACACACACTTAACTGCTTTGCTGAGCCACAGCCTTATTTCTTACCTACAAATTCCATATTTTTTTTGTTTATGTGGAAAGAATGCTTGTATTGGATATGAAAACACAATTTTAACCCTTCTGCCAGCTACTTTCAGGCACATTCATCCTTCCTATGCCCAAACCTGCTGATCAGTGTGGCGGAAAATTACATCTCTGAATGTTTGCCTGGATTAAAAAGCAAGTTATTTAAAAAGTGTGGCTAATGTGATGTGGTGAACGTCATCTAGGTAATACATTTACAAGGCTTAACTTTAACATGAGTTAAGCTGCTCAAGTTAAAAACTATAGATTTTTGGAACATATTAGTGGGAAGCACGAGCTGATAATGTCTAGTGCACCGTCAGATTTCAGATGAGAGCAAACCCGAATTGTTCCAGAATAGCTGCCTGTAACAAGCTGTATGAATTTGAAACTTTCAGGATATGGACCAGTATAATAGTTGCTTGGTTGTGTTTTGCCATAAGAGTAAGTAGGTGCTGTCAAATGATAAGTGGCAGTTTCTTTTGTGACTCGCTTTTCCTGACTTGCCAGCTGGCTTATATGCTTTCCCTCAGTTGGGTGGAAATGTTTTTCACTGACTGAATTGTCAGTGCTTCAAGATTTTCAGATCTGACGATGGAGATCTTTACAACTCATAATTTTACTAATGGGTTGTGTTAATGTACCAATTTTTAAATTCATGGGAGAAATTTATGTCACTCTTGTAGCATTTGTAAAATGATGACTTTGTTAAATGGATGTGCAATTAACCAGCTAAAAAATAATTGTTAGAAAGACTCTTTTGGCCAGAGTATGTCACAAAACTCTCAGCTCATTTATCACCAGCTGCATCCATTAATTCAGCACTGCTTGGCACTGTCTAACAGGGGCTTCTGAAACATCACATTTTAAATTTAATAAAATACAAAGAGCTTTAGAGCAGGAGTAGGCTGGTTTAAAATACTTAACTGTTTTTCAGAAAACCAGTTTACATGTTTTGAGTTTCTCCACTGTCCTGCTTTAAATTTCCATCTATTGAATATGACTATATGTGAGGAGAATTATCCAGATGTAAATTGTAGAGAACTCACAGATTGTATCGGTGATATGATCTGAGCCCTAAGAATCTCAAGATGTTGCAGCTCTCTGCTTCTCCCAGACAATTTTCGTAAAACAATTGTATCCTGTCAGTCCAATCATTTATCCCAAAGAATCATTGCTATAGCTTTGGTGTACCATTTTCTAAAGAGCATAAATTTGGTCAAGTTGCTATCTTACAAGTCACTGCTAAATATTAAGCAGACTGATTTTATTCATGGTAACCTACAACCTATTTTCCATGATTATCAGACAAGGACTGGTGTTCTAAACCCAATTTGGTCCACATGATATATAACATATATGTACAACAGAATGAATGTTTCATTTGTTAATAAGGCAAGTGAAAAGAGAAGGGGAAAAGAGAAATTGTTGTTAGCCAAATAAGTCGCTTGTTTGGGTTCTAAAAAGTGTTGTATTCTTTTGTTTCTTCTTCCCTTTCTCCAGTTTATCGAGGTTTCTGGACAGTTCTTACGCTCCTGGGAGTGCTTGCTATTGTGATGGCTAGTTTCTTCATCATCTGTGCAGCTCCTTTTGCCAGCCACATTCTGTACAAAGCAGGAGGAGGCTTTTTCATCATTGCTGGTGGGTATACTGTTTGCTCAGTCAATTAAAGAACAGAAAGGATGAGGTATTTCTTCCATTTTCCTTGACCAAAATTATATTAATCACGGTTAAAAGAAAAAAAAAGCATATGCTTCTATCCTTTGGCTTGTGGAGTGCCTGCCTTGGAGACAATTCTTTCCACAGTTATTTAGTCATGAAGCTATTCTAAAAGCCACTTTTGGAGTAAGATAAAAAAAAAATCCAGGACAAATCATGGAATTACACTGCAATTTCAATCTACTTTTTTAGCAGGAAAAAGAATGTGTATTTGAGATGCTGCCTTACAAGATTCTCAAGGGCTTTAGCTAAGGAGAGAGGGTTTTTTATCAGTGACACAAAAGGTGATTATGGTGGGCTCTAAAGAAGTTGGAAGACAGAGCACATTCACATGACCAATATATGAGAAATGTTTTGGGTATGATTGGACTACACAAAATAGTTGTCACATATGAGTAAGTGGGAGCTCTAAACCTCTGTGAATGAAAGATAACAAATAACTGAATTCCCTCCTTCCTCATAACCCACACGTACTATGGAGGATGCACCCTCCCAGGATTCAGATGATACAGGCAGCTCTCTGGGATGCTCTTTGGTTAACCTTGAAAAGTCTGGGGAGATGTCACTCTGGAGTGTAAGATACAGTTGTTGTGTAGGATGTAAATGATAGTATGTGCTCAGTCACTTTTCCTCGTTGTATAAAGGCTGGTGAGAGGCAGCCCTGGGAGAGCAGTATTGTGTTACAGGGTAGAGCCACTTGTGTCAGGACCAAAAGGCCTGGGTGCTCTTTCTGCTTCTGTTACTGACCTGCTGACCTTGCTTACCCACTTCACATTGCAGCTCTTCATATGCAGCTAGTGATCATTATTCCCTTTTAAAGGACCCTCAGTGAAGCGTGGGAAGTATTTTATATTTTTGCTGAAAAAACTCCTGCATACTTACATTTGATCCCTTGAGAATTGCTCCTCCACGCTTTTAAAAGACATACAAAAAATATTAATAGACTGATGGAAATCCTAAAGTATTTCAGTGCTTTTTGTCACTTAATTTGCAGGGTAAGAACCCATGTGAGTCTTGCTCTTTTTATGCATTTGTAATCTGTAAAAAACCTCAGCTGTCACTAGAAAGTAGCAGAGGCTGTTAGAGAGGAAAAGCACACTTGAAAGACACCAGGACCGATGGGCAGATGTTCGAAGCGAAGTGTGTGTTCTCCACTCAGGGTCACTTCATCTGCCCTCATTTAGGCAGGGGAAATTAGATCCCCAAGTCTGCGCTAGTCTCCCTTGGCTTCCCTAGGAGGTCTGCAAGAGGCAATAACGTTCATTGACAGTAAAAACAGGAGGTATGTAAGAAGCTCCCCCAGCTAGGGATTAATTTCATCCTGAAAGAGGGTCCTAACTGGATCAGATGAATGTGCTATGGAGGAACCCTACACTTCTCTTCTCTTTACTGAGGGGATCTAGAGAGACTATTTTTTTAGGTGTGTGAAGTTAAATGAGCTTTATTATCCCAGTGCGTGACCTTGGGCCTGTCTCTTTGCCCCTCTCACCCTTTGTCCCTATAGGGCAGATGTTCAAGGGAAATCATGACTTTTTACTCTCTATATATGTAGTATCTTTCAACTTCAGGACTGTGCTCAATCAGGGCTTCAGAGAAGAGCAGCTGTTATTTTTACTATTACCATTGTGGTTGTTGAAAAGCAAAGATGTTTAGCAAAATCCTGCTATGATTTGCCAAAAGGTAGCAGTGGCAGCAGAATATGGGACCCTGGAGCCACTCAGCTTGCACAAGAAATTTTGGCTTGGGTAGGGGGGACAGGGTTCCTGACCAAGCTCTTATGTATCTACTCGCAGTCCCACCAGTAGGGCAGGGCTGCTTGGGGAAGGTACTTACTGTAAATATCATTATCCTATCCTACACTTCAGATCACCCACAAAAACATTAAAAAAAAGTTTGTGGCTCTCAGTTCTTCTCACAAGTACTCCCGTAGCCAAGGTGAGGGTTCAGTTATATCATGAAGTAAAATCATGCTGGTGGGAGTGACCAGACTGACATAAGAAGAGCTTATAAATACTTTGCATTGACAGTATTTAAAGCTACGTCCTGTAGGACGTCTTGGGCAACAGCTCAGTTTCCTGGGTGAATGGCCCATTGTGTTAAATGGAGAGTAAGAGGGATTCTCAGACCCAAAGGTATGACAGCACGAAATTACTATCTCTCTTTCTCTCCCAGCAGGAATTCCTCACAATACTTAAAAACTTAAATCTGGGATAACTTGGGGGCAGAGCAAGATGAGGCAGAACTTGATGCAGAAGAGGAGTGTTTTAGCCTGCGTCTAGAAGGCGGGGTGGTGTTCTCTGCTGTGTTCCCTGCTGCCCTGGCTACTTCTTCTATCCATCTTCTTCAGGACAAGAGAGCCTGTTTGTTTACTGCCTCCCAAAGGAAAACAGGGCATGGAAGGGGAGAATAATGAGAAGTGGTGCATATTTACCACTCATACCAACACATGATCGGGATGCAGCCAGGGTGTGCGTCTATTTAAACACAGACCAATGGGGAAATGGAAAGATGTAATGCAACTTAGATCATAGGTGAAGTTAGAGTTCTTGTAAGACATAAGCCAGCATATTGATTTGAAGAAAAAAAGAATTATATACATTGTTTTGAAAGGGCCTGGATGCTGTCTTACCACAAAGTTCAAGTAGCTGTTACACTGGAGAGAAGAGTAAGCGTCTGAGAAATAAGTTAAACAAGGTGGTTTTTCTGTGGAAGCTTGGAAGAAGACAGGAAGATCAGTCATTTTTCTACTTACATACCTTTAAAGAAAAATGTTAGATGAAGCAATTTTAGTACCTGTTATTGGACTGAAGTATCTGTATCCTTTTGCAACCTTAACTGACAAATTACGTAGCCAATAAAAGCTCTGCCTCAACTGAAGAGAACAGCTTGTAGCATGGTCTGCTGTGCCATCTTAGGGTTCAGAAAGCAGCTGAAGTATCATTGGGAATGGGATTAATGACAGCTGTTCAGCCATCTGAAAGCTAAGTGTTTGTATGAACCAACTGCTTAAGCTTCTATTGTCAATAGCAAGAAACTCACTCTCAGAGGGACACTTCACCTTACCTGTGCTAAGGCAGATAGACTTGCCTTTTGGAGGGACCTATGGAAGGAGGCTAAACAGAGATCCAGAGTGACACAGAATAAATTTAGGTTGGAAAGGACCTCTTATGGCAATCAAGTCTGACCTCCCACTCAAAGCAGGGCTGGCTTCAAAGTTAGATCAGGCAGCTCAGAGCCTTATCCAGTCAAGTTTTTAAAATCTACAATAATTGATGTTCCACAGCATCTTTGGGCACTTCTCCCAGTTTGACCAACTTAATTGTGAATTTTTTTTTTTCTCCTTACATCCACCTGAACTTGCCCTTGCTGCAGCTTGTGACCACTGTGTCTCATCCTTTCAGTGTGCAGGTCTCTGAAGCGTCTATCCCCATCTTCTCTATAATGCCATTTAGAAAGATGAAGACTGTTTTCTCCTCTAGACTAAAACTCCCCAGCTCACTCAGCCTCTCCTTGTCCTCAATCCCCATAACCATCTTGGTTAACCTCAGTTAACCTCAGTTTATCAGTATCTTTCTTTCATCATGGGGCCTCAAACTGAACACAGTTTTCCAGATATGATGTCACAAGTGCCGAGTAAAGGGAAATAAAGGTATTTTTAAACCTGATGACTGCGTTCTTGCTAATACAGCTCTGTATGAGGTTAACTTTCATTTCTGCCAGACCTGCTTGAATTCTTGCACACTAAGAGGGACCATTATTGTGCTTTAAGGAAGTTGCCTGTGAGGAACAACCAGTTCTTCTGGGCTCCTTTGCCCTTCAAAGCATCCTTTGTCCTTCCAGGCAATTTCACTTGGGATCCTGCCTACCAGTTCCCTGAACAAGCTGAAGTCTGTTCTCCTGAAATTCTGGGTCTTTAATCTCCTACTCACCTTCCATATTCCTCCTAGGATACTAAACTTTGCCATTTCACGGCCATTATAACCACAGCTAACACCATCTATCATATTCCTGACCAGTTTTTGCTTATTTGCGAGTAGCAGGTCCAGCAAAGCACTGCCATTAGCTGGTCTGTTCCACAACTATTTCAAAAAGCTATCCTTGATGCAGTCCAGCTACCTACCTCCTGGATTGCTTGCTCTCTGCAATGTTGCCCTTCTAGAGGATAACAGGATGGCCAAGTCCCTTGTGAGAACCAGAAATCGGAACTGTTTTTCCAGTCCACTTCCTCTTCTTGATGGGGTGGCCTGTAGCAGATGCCCACCATGACCCCACCCTTTTTGTCCACCTTGTTGATCTTAGCACGTAAGCTCCTGTTACTTAGAAGATATCTCTCCATTCAAGATATTTCTTGGTGCAGACTGCAGCCATCCCACCCCATCTTAACTGCCTGTTCTTAAAGTCTGCATCCATCCAGCAAAGCATTCCAGTCAACCAAGCTGTCTTACAACATCTGCAGCATCATCATCCAGTGACTGCATGAACTTGAATTCTTCCTGTGTTATTGCAACACTGAGTTCATTTATGTACATGCATTTGAGAAAGCAGCACAACTGAAAGCCTTTCTCAGTGGAAGGGTACAAGCCTTCCTCATTGCTGTCCCATGCATATGCTCTCCATTCCCTTCCCTCTGGTTGTCTGGAGGCTCTGACGTCCATCTGCCAACGGTCCTTGCCTGCATCTTTTCTCACAAGGTTACTGAGCTTGTTGCTCTTTCCCTACCTTGTCTGATGGATCTCACCTCTCCCCAGCAGTCCTTGTATCTCAAAGAAGGTCCCATGTCACAGAAGCCAAAGCCCTGCTTGCGACACTAGCTACAAAGCTAGGAGCCAATGAACAGCATATACCAACTTTTGTGCAGTTTTTACCCTTTGGGCAGCAGCTTTGAGACCATCATCACCTGGGCCCCATGCTCCTACCTCTCACCCTTAGAGCCTTGTAATTACCTACTCAAGGTCTCTCTGCCGGCATCACTGGTGCCCATGTAGATGAACTGCAAAGGGTCTCCAGGGGCTAAAGGAACCTCAGAAGCCTCTCCACAGTGTCACATATCTGGGGCCCAAGAGAGCAATAAATCTACCCACAGAGCAATTCTGCCCACTTCTCTTACTGAGAGGTGCAGCTGAGCTACCCCCAATGGAGAGGCACATGCAATTATTAGTATTGGTGGCAGCTTACTGACTAGCAGCTTTCCCTATTAGGCTTTGTAACCACATTAACTACCTGAGGCTGCAGGGGAAAAGTGTGTTATCAGTTCAATGATGCCAGTCAGTGACTTGAGTGCTGTCTTTGCAGTCTCACCTCCATGTCTACAGTATCAGAGGATGGACCAAGAGCAGCTACAGCAGTGCAAACTATAAGGAGCCTTATAGTTGCTTCAAAGGTCATAGGAAAAGAAGGGAAAGGTGCTGTAAAATAATCACTTAGAGCATCCTTCAATAAACTCCATAATTACCTTGGGCCTGTTCCTGTCTGGTTGGTGGTGAAAACTGTCCTCTTCTACTGATGTCAACCAAGCAAGCCCCCAGGATGTGCACAGAGCATTACAGAATCACACCCTTGTGAAGAAACAAGTTTAGAAGTACCAGTATGACTTCTGCTTCCTGCCAAAAGAGTGAAAAAAACTGGTATTTTAATTCTAGCTCCTAGATGAGGGCAAAAATCTGTCTTCAGAGATATGTGCCAACTCCCATAACTCTTAAGTGGGATCCTCTGCACGTACTTCAGAGTGGAATGTCAACCATACTTTTAAAATAAAGTCACAAGAGGCCAAGGTAGGTGGTAGAATCTGTAACAAGGACAAGGACAGAAAAATGCAGTTGAAAAAAAAAATATATACACACACACATACAAGTTTTCCTCAAGTGAAGTACAGAGTTCTAAACTTCTAGGCACAAGTAAAAAGCTCACATCATTCTTTCCAGCACCTGTTGTCTTCGTGTCTGCATAGTAAAAGATTCATGCCATAAACAGCCATTCACCATTGACAAGTGAAAGGCATTTCTACGTGGGAAGAATAAGTACTAAAGGCCAGCAAACTGCTTCTTGAATTCGTAGACATTTCTAAAGGTTCTGTATTCTTTCTCCTCTGCAATATGCACAAGTATTTGTTTGAAAGAAATTCAAAAGAATAAATGCAAAAGACAGAAAAGAGTGACCTCAGAGACGTCCATGTCTTATCACACTGCACAGAGCTGTGTGTCAAACGTGTGTTCTTAAAAAAAATGCAAACTGGAAAAAAAGAAAGAAAAAGGAGGAGGGGGGAACTATTTATTTGTCTTAATCTCTCTCAGACATATTTCATATTCTAGGAATAATTTCCCCCATCATTCCTGATTCATGCAACTGCTGTTTTATTTTATATTCACTAAAAGGCAAGGGCAAATGGACACCCGCTCACTATGCAAAAGGTCTAAATGCTGAAAATGTAGAAATACATCATAGCACATATTGTTCCTGAAAATATTTGCTTCATGAAATTGTGGAGGTTTTTTTCAATCTCAGTAATTTTGCCTTGCAGCTCGGCTATGAGAGTTCATGACATTTGCAATAGATAGTGCAAGACTGCAGGAACAGATTTCCCAGAATAAATATATATTCAGTAAACTCCTGTCTAAATGCTTAACTCTCATGAAATCATAACTTTGTGAAAATTAGACAAAAGGAGCACTAATGTATGAAATGCTGTTGGAGGCAACAGGGCATGGTCAGTTTTTACTTAGCCTGATTCTACTGTTCAAGACATTTCTTGAACACGCTAAGCAATATACTTACTAATTAGTCTCCATTAGCAGATAGTGAGAACCCTTAAATACTCCCTCAGTGCCTTAATTAACTAAGAGGGTTTACATATTCTCCCTTTCTTTTTTCTGTTCTTTTAAAGGACATTTATCTCTGCTTGACATACATTTCTTCAGCAAATTTCCATACCCAACAATTTGCCACACACAGGTATTAACAGCCTGCTGTGAAATCACCCGATGGATTTTAGCACCCCTGAAGTTGTTTTACCACTGGCAGCACTGGCTTCCTATTTTGCACCTGTGTGGTGTTAGCTCTGGTTGAACCACCTAGAAGGTGTTGCTTCAGACTGCCCGAAGAGCAAGGGGTGCCCGTTTTGAGATTAAAGCACCTCTGACAGAGTCTTGTTTTAATGGCAGATGCTTTTGACTAACTGGGCTACTTAACTGTGTACCTGCCCAGGGTGCTGGAGGTCAGTCCAGATGTGCCAGGCCTGGTTATACTTACCTGCTGCTGCTTTTTGCAATTATTATTGTTTTGGACTAAGTTTGCCCCACTGTAGGGAATAAATAGAAGATGACAGACATTTGAAAATGTACAGGCACAACCATCTGGAGAGGTAAATTCCAATGTTCATATGGATTTTGCCATATTATTAATGTATCTTTCCAAATCCTTGGGCTATAATTTTTTTGGGAGGGGTTGAAGTTTTGAAACCTAGAGCAAACTCCGTGTCTCTAATAACTCCATTTATGAATTTGGCCCTGAGTCTTTTCAATTTTTACATCAAGAGTTACTAGCTCTGTTTGGTTCTAATTTTCCTATGTTGCCTACATTATCTATTATCATTAGATGTTCTGTTACAGGAATCTTCTGCTCAGTTTGACTTTTATTTGGAGAGTCTTGAATTTAATTTCTCATTCTTTATGTCTGGCCCTAAGGTGATCCTTCTCTCTGTTTCACCAGTTTTATTTTTAATACAAGCACAGTACTAAATGCCATCAAAATTGAGATTTACTTAGGTAAAATACTTTCAAAATTGAATTTATGCCTTTTAGAGTTGAGTGTTGTTTTTTTTTCAAACTTTGTTAGGAATTTGAGCCCTGGCAAAAAATGTAATCCTGGAAGTATATTTCATAGACAGGAAATGTGTCTGCCTCCTTCTTTATTTAGTTTTTCTCCTTTCGTTCAGCCTCATAAAAATTGCAGATCCTTTGGGATTTTCAGTCATGTTTTGATTATGCCTCAGGTTAACCACTTCACCTCATTTTTTGTTGGGCTTCAAAAGGTAGGGTTCACAAGCATTGAGTTGAGGTTCAGGCTGTCCAGAATGTAAAGCTATTACATTCTGACTGTAAAGCACCAACAAGAATGCCACCAGATCACCAATTTAAACTGCTGCAGCTAACCTGTCTGATTTTGCCTGAAGCAAACAAGGGAGTGATGACAAGAGTTGCTCCCTGGTAAGTGGGTAGGAAGGGTGGGGAAAGGAGGTGGTGAGGCAGCATCTCAGAGTGGGGATGGGGAAAGGTAATCATGAAAGGTTACCAGGACAGGCGGGTCTGGAAGCAAATGCCTGTCCGTGGGTACTTCCAAAGTGCATTTGTGGGTTTTGCCACAAGTATCACATTTGTTCAAGGTTGCATTCCAAGTATTTAGGAGGATGGGGAAGAGACCACAAATACCATTGACTTAGACTCTGCGGCTCTACAGCCTGTAGACTCAAGTTTGCTAATAAGTGTTCCCAGGAGTATGCACTGGCTTGTGGTTTTAATGAGGCATCTAAATATCCTGGGATAAAAACATGATGGGGTGGTGTCCCCCAAATATTTTAATGTTGGAATAGATAGTCCTGCTGCTGTAACTGTGCTGTGACAGCTGGCACTGAGGGAGCAAGTGGGTACAGGCTGGAGCATGCAAAAAATTCAGACATGTGCCCTCAGCTTTCCAGCGACTCTTCTGCTGGAGCATCTGTGGTGCAGGCTTGCATTTCTCAAGTGTCCACATTCCTCTAAAGTGAAATGGAATATTAGGAATGCAACTGATACTTTGGAAAGGACATTCTTCTTATATCTCCTTCTGGTGTATAGTAACAAAGAGATTAACGAAGTTTGTAAGGACATGTGCTTCTATTACTGTCATGTGTAAACAGTCCAAAGGCCTTTCAGAGGAGTGGTTGGGAAAAGGCTGTGAATTATGTGGTCAGTTAATTCCAGGAAACCGTTGTATGCAATCTGAGGTTAATACTAATAGCCTGCTTCGTAGCCAGTATTTCATTATTGGTGGTTTTTTTTCCTATACCTGCAACTTCTTTTCTAACGTGGAGGATTTTGAATTAAATACATCTGAATTTGTCTGCAAAATATTTGAGTAGAATACTCTGAAAGTAGTACATTCCAAACAAGCTCTTTTAATAAGAAAAAAGAAGCAAATGTAGAGAAAGAGAGAAAGATTTCCCACCCCGTTCCCCTTTTCCATATCTCGTCCAAAAGACTGCAATAGAAGCGATGTCAGAGTTTGGGAAGCAAAAGTAGATATTTTTTTCCAGGTCATCCCATCCCAACCTCTCTCCTTCCCCTCCCTTGGCTCCTGAATTCAAAACAGTAAATACCTGCCTGAATTTTGTCCCTAAACACACCTGTGTTTCAGTCTGTCTACCAAAACCAGATGTATCCTTTGTCATGGGAATGTGCCTTTCAGTGCAGGTCAGAAGCAAGGCGGAGATAGTGCCTGTTAGAGGAAGCCAAAGGCAAAAAACATCCAGTGCTGGCTGACTGTGCCTTGCAGACGGGGCCTCAAGCATTGATGGGTTTCCAGGTGTTACAGTAAATGCACCCAGCATTTGTCTCACACTCTGTTGTTAAAACCTGGTGTTTCTTTTTCAGGTGTCCTGTTTTCGCTGGTAGTCGTGATGTATGTCATCTGGGTCCAGGCGATGGCTGATCTGGAAAACTACACAAACATGAAGAAAATGGATTGCCCAGACTTTGCTGTTTATGTACATTATGGCTGGTCTTTTATGCTGGCTCCTATAGGAGTATTTTTTGCTTTATTAGCAGGAATGCTGTTCTTGTTCGTAGGGCGTGCCATTTATTTACACTCAGACTAGTTGTACACTGCTGAAGGTAATACAGGAATCCTAGTGAAAGTTCCTGACAGTTGTCAACTGGAATAAAATTTTATACATTATTACCATGATGGCAATCCTAAATGTGCAGGCAGACTTCTGGAAGTTCTTCTGTTACTTGTTTAAGGGTAAAGGACACAAAACTCAATACAGGAAGAAACCACCTTTAGTCCCAACTAGTTGTTTTTAATTCTTTAGAAAGTACACGCGTGGTTCTCCATATTGTACTAGTAGCAGCATTCTTGCAGTTTTGCAGACAGACAGAGGGAGGCAAAAATTTTCTGCAACCAAAAGCCCAACATGAAGTGGGCCAAATCAACATTTTCTACATTTGTCTTTTAACATTTACTTTGTGCTTCTGTTTGTGGAGAATGGTACAAGGTAGAGGAGCACACAAACATTCAAACACAGTAATTCAATCTACCTCCTCTCCTGTTTTCCACTACTTGCCTTAGCTTTAATACAAGCAAACATGTCTGCACTTTATAAAAATAGAGTGCAGTGGTTCATGCAGCATCCATGGGAAGAGGACAAGAGAGAAGATAATTGCCGTGAACAGCGACCTGGTGCTAGTCCGTAAATGTAAAAGCTTAACTGCTTCCGTTACACTTTCCTCTTTTCCGTATGCGTCTGAAAGCTGTATACTTCTGTATTCTGAAATCCATGTTTCTTGCGTGATTCTATAAGCCAAAATGCCCTAGGTAAATCACTAGCTGAAGTTATGCCAAAATTGAACTTTGACTTACAGCATTAATATTTTAATCAGGTTTTAACCCTTTTATTTTTGAATGGAAGAATTGGCTCCTCCAACAAACATTTTCCTGGTTGTGTAAAATGACTTTTTTTATTAAAAAAGGTTTATTACAAAGACAGTATCTAGGACATGAAAATGTATGTGTTATGTAGCATTCGTTTTTGCAAATATTAAAAATCTGCATTATAGACCAAATCCAACTTGCCTGCTAGTCATCCCAGGGAAAGCAGTGAGCCTAGCTAAGGCAGTGGGGAAGATGGATTTGGTTCTGTATTGTAGGAACAGCTCATTATTTGTGTATGGGGGTGTGTGTGCGCACTTATGTTTGGAAGATGGGGTGAGGATGGGACTGTACGCATGGTATGGAAAAGATGGGGTGGAGTTTTAACAGTGGGGAAACTTTGCCTGGCCTTGGGCCCAAGATGGAATTAAATCCGTCTGAGAGTGTGTTGGTTTGTACTTTGTAACGCAGTGCAGAATAGTTTGGGACTGATGGGGAAAAGTAAAGACTACATGTTGGTTTCTTCTTGTTCATAATGCTTAATTCCACAGCTGTTATGAATACTGAAGGCATCACTAAATGGCAGGAAGGGAGTCCCCACCTAGAAGATGTGGTGGGCCAGATTGGAGGTTGCTTCCATTTCAGGAGCTTTTGTGATTGGAAGCTTTCCAACCTTTCCCGCTACTTATTTATTTTTCCATCACCAAGATTAACTGTATACATTATAGAACAGGAACACAACAAGGGCAGGGGGTAGGGGAGCTGGGCCTATGAGGTTTGGAATAATTACCAAATCACAAAAATATTTTTATTGGCAGCTAACATGGTGTTTTTAATTACTGTGTCAGAGAGTATGATGGGTGAATTTTAACCAAATATTCATAAGCATATATATGAACTCCATATAAATGATAGCCATCCGGAGAACATTAGGGTTATACCATAATGCCCTTGGTTAGTCAGGAAATGCTGAAATTAACCTTGCCCCTTGTGCATATGGTATTATATTCCTGCCCTTAATTACACAATCACATACTGTTTCTCAAATAATACAATCTGTTGGTATTTACCCCCTTTACAGTCTAGGATACTCACTGGTAATTGTGGAGGTAAATTCAATAATTAAGAGTTATTTGACTAGGTACCCCCCAAAAACCCTGTCTGCTGCTCTGCAGGGGAGAATCCTTCTCCACAAGAGCTTAGAGGGGGCAATACACTTGAGCCTCTTTCTTGCAACTTTTGGAAGCTGGAGCAATTGAGAGGTGCCTCAGAGCTGGACTTCCTCCAGCAAACCTAACCATGTGTGCAGCAGCAACTAATAAACTCTGCAAGGAATGAGCCAAAGGCTCCCGTGGAGCCCTTAATTCAGCCCATGTGCATCTTCAGAACTCTCTCCATTATGCAGCTAAATTAGTTACACTCTTGTGTGTGAGGCGGCCTCTCTTGGAGGCAACCCTTTGGGTCATACTGTGGACGTAATGGCCGCTGAAGATCCAAGGTGTTGCTAAGGGTTTCCTTCGAAACTTCAGGAGACCTTTCTGGCGTCAGCAGGAATTGCTGGAGCACTCATAAATTCTTCACTCAGACTCACACTTTTGGCAATAGGCTGTAGCTCTATCAATTTGCTTTAATTGGATACCACCTTCTTCTCCTAAAGGCAGAACTGAGAGTCAGGTTCCTTCTAAAGCGGTGGGGACAGGTCACTTGCTCCCTCCAAAACATGTATGTAGGTAAGCACATGATGTGTAATAAGTAGCTGCTGCAGATCAGGGAATGGTGTTGAGGGTGGTGGGGAGGCATTTCTGTGTGGATATTACCTAAAAGCACAGTCTAACTCTTGTTCTGATTTCATTAAAGAACTATGTGCAGGGAAATGGGTTTTTAAGAACTCAGGGAAGACAGGCCAGCTAAGGAAACTCGCTCCATGGCATTCTTCCAGATGCGCTTTTGTCTACAAAATCCTTGGCGGCAATGCAGGAATTTTCATGATTAGAGCTGAGTAAAAGATTGTAAAGGGGATTAAATACTGTAATCAAAATATTCTGTGAAATTAGTCAAAGAACTGTGTTCCTCACAAATTTATGGAGTTTTGGGGTTGTTTTTTAAATTTTTTTAGTTGCCTGGCTGGCTTAATAGCCTGTGGTCAGATTGGAAGAAAAGATATTTTTGCTTTTTTTTAAGTAACGTGTTTGGAAATGTAACGGTAAAAGGAACAGGTAGGTAAGAAGCATTTTCTGATTATTTTCAATCTGACAATCATCTGCTTGTCCAGTGCAAATGCGGTGAGGACCGTGACTGCCTGCAGAAGAGGCAGTGAGAAAACAAGGGGATGGAGGTGAGGGAAGAGGGACAGCAAGGAGGCTGTGATGCCCTCTGCCAGCCCGCTGTGCAGCTGGTGGGGAATCCTGGGGGACACGCTGACACTGTGTGGCAAAGGCAGCTGTGGGCAAAAAGAGTCAGAAAAGGATTTGCCCCTGGTTTATCCTTATTACTCATTGGGGTGGCTGCTGGAGGTTCCACTGGAGCTGACCTTCATGAGATACCTGGCTGTTTATTGACATTTACATTAGTGAGGTAAAGCAATGTTCTCCTTTGAGGAAATGCAAAATTAAGGCTCCTTTATTTCTCTGCAGGGTGCCTAGCTGCTGCAACTGAGACTGTAATCTATAGTGTACTAATAAACTGCTAGTAGGACAATCCTAAGTAGTGTCTGTGTTGCTGTCCCCATTCCTGCAAAATCCTAACTGGCTGCAAAGTATCTTGTACTTGGTATCTTTTAAGAACTTATACTGAACCTCTTAAATGAGCTATTTACCTGCTGATGTAGCAGCTGGGTTTTCCTCTGGCTCTCATGTTCCTATCTGTCCTTTCAGCAGTGTGACTTCCAGGCAGTGAAGACTACATAAAGTATGTTCACGTGAAATTCTGCTGTGTTAACTTAGTCTGGATTGATGCTGCTGAAGTTGCTGGAGACACTGAAATTGAAAACAGAAGTTGGTCATCTATAATCAAAAGTGACAGAAGAAAGAAGGATCACAAGTATTTACAGTACCACTTTTCCCTCCGTGTCTCTTACTCATGTTACCAGTTTAAACTGGTCTATCTTTCCAGTGCACAATGTGGCTCATCTACCCAGGAGACACATTGACAGTAGGGATCAGGAAAGCCATTGGACATGAAGGTAAGAAGGAATGGAGGACTGGCAGCATCTCCTATATCAGACACCTCCAAACTCGGCACCTGATTTTCCCCTACATCCCAAAGAGCCCAAAGGGGCCTCACGGGGTGCTGAAAGGCTCCACACTTTGCTGTGAGGGTAAGGGGAGGGCCTGGAGCAGAAGTCACCCCATGTTATTTGCCATAGATCTGTTCCTTACCTGTTCCTAAAAACTGCCAAGGATGCATTTAGTAGAAACCAGGGGAAGCCTCTGCACAGGGAAGGTGCCTTTCACACTGGGAGGCAGCCACTCTGAACTGGGTTGCAGCAAGGGATGGTCTTCGCGGTGGTGGTACTTCACACTGTCCCGTAACCCCCCCGTCTTGTGGCCAGGTGCCCCAGGGGATGTTCTCTGAAATGACCTGCACATGATTCAGCTTTTAAACCTGTTAAGAAAAAGATGTTAAGTTAATGCATCTTTAAGATAGAAACACATTTAAAACAGAAAGAAACCCAGAAAGATAATGGAAAAAGTTCCCCCCTCCTTTTCTATACCACATCAGATTGACTTATCCGCTGTTATGTGGCTTTACTTTGAAACAGATCATTCTCATTGCAACACGTTTAATGCTGCCAGCCACCACATGGTTATTTGGCAGCTATTTAAAGCTCAGATCATATTACTCTGTCGCAGTGCGAGGCACCCATGTTCCAACTGGTATACAACTGATCTAAAGAGAAATCAGCTTCAGGTTTTGTTCTCTGAAATTAAATGTGATGGCATGATCTCTATGATCCTTTTTTCCCTCTTCTTTTTTTTTTTTTTTTTTGTATGCATTATTACTTTTTGGAACAGCGTTTTGCTAGCACCACAGGGGAAATTCAGTTAGGTTGTCAGCCTGATATAGTGTATTATCAGACACGTTAGCTTTTCCTCCCTCTTACATTTGCTTAAGAGCTTATAAACCACAGAGAATAAAAAGTGCTAAATAGAATGAAATGACCTGTCAAGGGTAGATATAGTAGTTGTGAATGACTTAAAAAAATTCCACCAGCTTCAAGCACTCCAGTCTCACTGACTGTCTGCGCTATCTTGAAATTTGGCCTCTTTCTTCTTTCCCCCCAAGTAAAGCGCTTTGATGGTCATTGATCTTTGATGATTGCTTCTTGAAAAGGACTAATTTTGTCTTCCCATATTCAGTCCAGGACGAGATTTTGTAGCAGGAGAAGATGCCATTATGAGATTCGAAATAGATTTGAATCCTGCTCTTAATATAATGAGCCTAATCTTGAATTTTACAAAACATTGAACAAAGTCAAGACAAGTGACTCCCAAGAAGAATTAACCAATAAATACTTTACACTGCGGGGAATTTAATTATTTTATTAATGGAGAATAGGAGAATTTTCCATAGGAAATAAAGTGACTGATCTCCTACCCAGGTCATTGTTAACCCTGATAGATGTATTAAGTTGAGGAGCTGCGGTGATCAGCCTGCATTTAACCTCTCTCAGGAAATATGGGATAGTGCTTACCCAGAAGCTCCAGTGGGTATTGATTAGGAAACTGAAGTTTCATGCGCACTCCTTCTTTCACTCCTTTTTTCTGAAGTCCTGCCTGTGTCGT
>VYZV01029464.1:9673-77314 GCA_013401275.1 Pandion haliaetus | reverse complement strand
GCCCCCAGCAATTATGTCAAAACCTTTTCGGGGTTTAAAGCTTTGCCCTGAACTTTAAATAGCAACTTGCTAGTCGAAGCAATATGAGCAGCATATTCCTATGTGTTCCAGGACTAGCGCTAAGGTTATAACATAACTTGTTTCTTTGGCAGGTACATCACACAATCCGGTACAGGAGCACCCTTTCAGCCATCCCCGAGGAGCAGGCTTTAGGGAGGGAAGTGTTAAGGCTGCCTCGGAGCACCACATGCTTCAAGATACTGGTGTGCTGCTGCCATGCACGCAACAGTCCCGGACATGTCTGGTGCTGAGATGAGCTTGCACAGCTACGTGAGCTGCTCCAGGACCCACACCAGGGGCCTGGCGTGGGAGGATACAGCTTAAAATGCAGTCTCCGGAGATGTCTGTAGCAATGTGGTGTGGATATACCAGCTAGCTCCAAAAAGTTAGCTTGAGTATTGGACTCTGCCAGCTGATGGTGACTATGCTGTGGAGTGCGAGACAGAGTTGGTCAAAGAGAGAAAGAGGAACTATAACGGGGACTATGCTCTCTGCCTTAACTACAGAAACAAGGCCCGGTGTGCCAGTACTGTGGTCCCATCGCTGTAGCTCCAAATGCTTGTTTTGTTCTTGGAAGTTGCATAATGCACCATTAATTCGTGGGTTTCCCAAACGGTAGCTGTGTCTGAGGAAACGAGCGTGGTGGGATTCAGTGTCATGTGTAGGTTGCGGCTCTTCAGCTGGATTAGTGCAGTACTATATAGAAGCTGTGCAGAGGTTCCTATTTCCTTGGAAGTTGTTTTTGGTAAGACTACTCGCTCTCGTATCTACAGAGAATGCAATCCACAGGAGGCACTTGCTTCTAGTTGCTGTCAGAAAAAGAAAGCTCTAGCCTGATAAAAAAGACCCAAACTCCTACCAGCTTAGTTTTTTCTAGCCCTAATGAAAACCTAGTAGTACCTGAATGTGTGAACAGTCCCACAGAAATCTGTCACAAGGCAGTGATGTACATGCTCAAAGACAGGATGGTGACAGCTGGTTCTAGTACATGAGACCCTCTTATAACTAACCTGTGATTCACCCAGGAGGAAAATATTTGGATAACCTTTCTGCAGTAAGAAGCATTCCTTTGTAATGCAGATATATGGGAAAATTAAGCAATTATATTCCAATTATTAATTGCTATAAAAAGGCATGTCTGACATTTTTTCTCTGCAGAAAAGAACCCCAACCAATTCTATGCGTATTTCAATGGCAGTGAAATACCCTTCAGATTGCCCTTGGTAATCTGTGCCCAAATCTCCGCTGCTCCAGTGAAATGAGCACATCCCTTGAAGACTGCACGAATCAGCTATGGGCTCTTTAATTTAATGAGGAGCTTCTGCACTCAGAGAGGGAGGAAATTCATGAACTAGAGAGACCGAAGTAGAAGCCCCAGTTAGACGCCCTACATCTTGATATCTGAAACTCCTTGATCAGTTGTACGCTTGGGTTATTTGGTCAGATCCTTATTCCAGCACAAACACGCTGCCTGTTATCTCCTGTATGGCTAGACATAGGGACACCTTTAGATGCAAGAGTCTTAGAACTGCTCAATAATAGAAAAAGAAGGGGCCCTGAGAGAACGGTTTAACAGCAAGGATTTGGCCCATACCAGCTTTTCAGTGCTGATGAAGAAGGCTGAGGGTGTGGTTTTAAGTTTGGAAAGGACGCTTGTACTACATGAGCTTCTGAACTACCTGTTCTTCCAGCGTAAGACAAGCGGTTGGCAAAAACAAACTCTCGCCTCACGAGACGGGAACGCCTGCCAACTGTTTTCTCTGTGAAAGAAGAACTGCAACCTGCATTGCGTTTAGAGGTTTGGTTTTGCTGTTTGGCTTAAGAGGGAACACAGGTAATACCCACGTCACCCCTGTGCAAGCCATAACCCGTATGTTGTACAAAGGATGGAAATCCCATCAGCTGATGCCTACATCTGTCGGCCCACCGCTGTTGACTCTCACTCGGCGACTCGCAGAAACGGGCTGGAGGAAGACGACGACAACGATGACGACATTTTTGGCGCGGGGACGCGGATGACGACATTTTTGGCGCGGGGACGCGGATGACTGACCTTTTTTTGGAGCGGGGATGCCGATGACCGACGTTTTTTGGAGCGCGGATGCGTGGGCCAGGGCTGCGTTGCTGTGACGGGGTCTGCCCCGCACCAAGGGGCAAACCGGGCTGCCGCAAAACCCGCGGGGTTTCCAGCAGAGCCGTGGGGCAGGAGCGCAGGAGCCCGGGAGAGGCGCGGAAGGGCGCGGAAGGGCGCGGAGGCTGCAAGGCGGCCGGCGACCACCGGGGGGCTTCGTTTCACCTCGAAAGGAGCTCTGCACCGGGAGAGCCTTGTTAGCGCTAATGAGAGCCTGGCTTGTCTCCTCCGGCGTTTGCTCTTAGCTCAGGTTTTATCCATTTAAAGGTACCTCGGCCTCCCTGTTTATTTTGGGGTGGGGGGGTGGGGGTGTGTGCGTTCAAGTCTGTCGGTCTTCACAGAGTTGAGGCTAATGCACTTAAGCAGGTTTTACCCTTCGCAGGAGTCTTGCGTTACCTTAATAACAACAAAGGCTGTTTCTGGGGCAGGACAGCCCCAAACGTTGTGCTAAAAGCTCTTTACAGCCTACCTGACTCCTGTTCCCGCCGTGCTGCTCTACTTTTTGCTATAAACGGGTCCTTCAGTAATTTCTTGCTTAAATAATTAGCCGTGAGAGTAATACATATTAATAACTGCAATACATGGTGGTTTTTTTAAACACTTACATTCATTCATAAGATCTCAAAGTGCTTTTTAAATGAGGTCAGCACAATTAACCCTATTGAACCACCGCTGTGAAGAATTTCCAGGCGAGCTCATAACTGATGCTGTCACTGTGTATCAGCCAGGCAAATGGTCCCATTTCTAACACCTTTAAGCCAAGGCTGGAACCAAAACCAGAACAGCAGGAAGCCTTCATATTAGATAAGGTTTTTGGTCACAGAAGCTGCTGCTGCCTTGAAGGGAGGAAGAAAACAGCCAGGGAACATTTGGAAAGTGCCCCACTGTGGTTAAAATGGTTGGGGATCACTGAAGAGCTGAAATGAGGAGACGCAGCAGTTGGCAAAAACTGGAAGAGGTAGCACTGAGGAGAGTGAAGTTTCTTAAGTAACATGTAGCTTAGAGAGCTGTCACAGTTTTTGAGATAGGCTCCTGCCCTTCCTCGGAGAAGAACGTTCCCAGTGATCTGGAAGAGTGAGGGGGCTAAAGCCCTACAAGGAGGCCTCCAATTTTAGAAATGTCTCTCCTCTCCATAATCCCTCCACTTTTCTAACATTTTCTACATATGACATTATACAAACTGTGTAACTGACAAATCCTCCGTTTGCATTAGATTTAAGTGGCTTCCCTCCCATCACTTCTTATGGTTAAAAATATATTACAGAAATTACTATCCTGCCTAAGAAAATGTGTGATGACTCCCATGTCTGTTGTTTATTTCTAAAACATTTTGGCATTTTTCCTGCCGGGTTGTCCTTTCCCTGCAGCTTTGAGTGGGGGAAAGTGCAGGGTTAGGGCAAGATTTTTCAATTTCCCTGGTTATTGCATGCATGCTTTGCAGCCCACATGCCAGGCATGACGGGATCTAAATGCTGAGCAGGAGCAGCGAGATCCTCAGGAGGAAAGGAGAATAGAAAGCACAGAGAAGCCACCATGCAGGCTGCCATCAGAATGGCCGTATCGAATCAGACCAAAGGTACTGGCCCAGGATCGTGCCTTCGCACAGTAGCCAATATTTACAGAAAGACTGACAGCAAACAGCAAGCATAACATGACCTTTCCTCTCCCGTGACCTTTCAGCTCCTGCAAAGGGGACAAATTCACCCCTGCTTTCACCTCCTTGCTATGCGGGCTAAATTTGGCCCTCTGCATCCAAACGACGCCTCCGGTCTCCTCCGCTCCTTTCTCCCGCGGGCCTCTGGCTGATGCTCCAGTGCCGCATCCGAGGGGCTGCTCGCGTGGGGCGTTTCTGAGCATTAATCATGCCGCAGAGATCCGTTTCCCCTCCGATAAGGGCTCAGCTCAATCTGCAAGGAAAGGAGGGGAATCAATCTGCCTGATTGCTGTAGACCCTTCATTTTGCACTCCGCAGCCCCTTGACAAGCGGAGCAGCGGGGGAGTCTCCACTCAGTTGCTCCCAGCAGGTGTCACTATGGAATGGGAAAATGGAATTCCAGGGCCAGGAAGAGGAGCCTGACTGCAGGCAGAGCATCCTCTGACACTACCGTCAAGGTAGCATGCTACTGTGTCCGGGAAACTTTCATAATTAGATCTGAAACANAGAGACACGCATCTTCATGGATCACTACTCTGTGTAGTTACACAGCACAATAACGTGTAAAGTTTCCAGAACTGTTGGTAATTACTGATAAGCCCAGTTCAGCTCTCAGTTACATACAAAGCTGGGTAAACAATGGGAGGAAAAAATTAATTAGAGCCTGTGTTTGCTAAAGCTGGCTAGCGATTCCATCTGATCACATTCCTCCTCCTTTTATTCCCTTTGCACAAACATTTGGGTGGTCAGGTTTTGCTGGCACCTAGGTGTGCAGGAGGAGCTTTTGTTTGTGCAAATAATACATCCCTCCCAGGGCATGGGCCCTTCTGGCGAGTGCTCGCCCACGCTCTGCCCTTGTGTTTGCAGCTGGGGAGGTGTTTGGAGGCCTGAGGAGGCGGAGGTTAAATGGTCACCTCTCCCAAGCAATACCCGGAGTCTGTATGTTAGCAAAAGCAACAGGGGAAGAGGGAAGAGGGGAAAACCAGAAATGGAAGAACAGTGGGAAGGACTCTCGTCTGGAGACATTTAGTGTGTGTTTACACCCCAGAATAGTCTTGTGCAGTTTGTCTTTTGTGACAGTAAGCACTGCCTACATGAAGAGACAGAGGGGAATTCAGCACCTCACAGACAGCTCCTCTTAGGCATGCTCTAGACACACTGGTGACACAAACATTGGGCTTGGCTTGGATTGCTCGCTTTCTGTGAAAATTGGCATGGGCCTAGTTCTTAAAGTTTTGTCCCAGCCAAATGGTAAGGTTTGATGAGTGCTACATGGTAGCTTGACCACTGCATGGGCCACTTGTCGTTCCTCATCAGGGAATCAGGCAAGTTCTAATTGTTGCAGGGGACTGACGGTGTGAGATGGTATTGCCAGGGTTCTAGAATGCGTTTTCTCCTTCATGACTGATTGAACCCCCTCCCTAGAGTATGTCTGATCTACTGATGTCAAAGCTAGCCCAGTCTTGAGAAGGTGGTCAGACCAGATGACCAACTAAAATAACTCTATAATCCTATGACTGTGGGGTCCCATTACTTAGCCATGTCCTCGAGCAGTGCCCTTATGTTTTCTGCGTGCCACTTACCAGTTTCATGCAGTGGCAATGCCTGTTCTTCCGCTCAGCCATTCTCAGAGACCAGGAAGGGTGAACGCGTATCTCCTTGACTGATTATGAATTGGGTGTATGTCTTTCCCTCTCCTTCAGCCTGGGAGGGACTCAGATAACTCTGCAGTTGAGGACCATGATTGGTGAAGGGTGAACAGGGAAAGTGCTTCAGTACCCTCAGCATCATCTCCTGCCATGCTCTGTTCCCTGAAGTCCTCCCTCAGAGTCAGTGCCTCAGTAATTTCTTCAGATTCCTCTCCAAAGTGTAGAAGCTGGGTCAGGCAGTCATGGAGATGGCTTGATGTTTTGCTGGCAATGAACAGTTTGGTGAGACCTGGCATCTGCTTAGACTCATTATGTGTTTCTTCTCTTGTGAAGAAGTGCTTGGCAGATGGATCCATAAAATCCTGCCCTTAAGTGCACCCGTTTATTGGTGTTGTTTGTGCCCTGGTGTGCAAAGCTGTGTTTTATGGGGTGCTGGGAAAGGCTCAGATCAAAGCTAATGTGATTTACCCATGATAATTGCAGCAAGAAGAGGAGTTCCAAAGATAGGAAATAATCTGGGAAGACAATCAGTCTTCACATATCCTTTCCCGTACTTTATGCAGCATTGGGACCACAAAAAGAAGGGTTCTAGGCACAGGCCTCATATCGGTCCCTCCCTTTTCCCACTAGCACGTTGGACAAGATGCACTTCATCTAACTTAGCCTGCGGGGTCTCCCCTTGGCCTCCAACCACAAGCAGCTGCCCTGGCAGCATGCTTCTAAAACAAACTCGGACTGTGTGGGTTTAATTAAATTTTCCCCTCTCCCTTTTTGAGCTACTGTTAGGAAAAAAATCATCCCTATGCTCTAATTTTTGTTTATTCTGAACACATTTGCTGGATGTAAGCCATACTAATTAAACTGCAAAGTTCTTTTGTAGAGAGCTCAGATGTTGCTGAAATTGATGTCAAGCGTTACACAAGTCTGTATCATTTGTACTGATCTTTCTAAACTCCGCTGGCATAGAGAAGGAGCAGCAAAAAAACCCCACCAAAACCCAAAGCCAAGCCCCCAGATCTCTTTACTGTTGCACTTCGGCTGTCCCTGGGGTCTCCATGGAATTTACAGAACCAGGAGCAGAGCCTGAAGCAGGGTGTCAGCTGGCAAATGTGGGTGGTACTCGGGTGTCAGATAGAAATTCATTTAGAAATGCAGCCGAGGAGAAGAAAGCCTCCTTCCATACCCAGCACAGCCCTTGCAAATCAGGGCTCGAATTTGGTATCATGCAGTGAGCAAGTGCTCTGCAAGTTGTTCCCCATGTGTAGGTTACAGAGGTGATGCTACTTTAACCTACATAGTTGCACCAGTTGTCTAGCAGAAGACCCCGAGACATTTTGCTAGCAGTGCGGGAGGGTCTGGGACATCAGCCAGCCGAGCTGCATACACTTGCTCATACTCAATTAACAGGTTCAGGCTGCGTGTGTAATCCACGCTGCCTACAGTGCCAAGCCGCCAGTTGCCCTCAACAGCTAATAATATAGAACTGCAAAGTACAGTTAATTAAGTAGGTACAATTTATTCCATATTATGTTTCCTACATGCCAAATGGTGTGTAGTTTTCGGCCAGCGATGTAGGATGTTGCTTCCAGAGTTGTCCCTCATGGTCCTGGTCTTGGGTGCTGATTCTTTCTCACATGCTCTGTGCAGGACCGTGGCCTGCACCCGGGGTTGTGAAGGCCATGACTGGCATCAAAAATTTTGTTTTCTTTTGAACGGATGTCTTGGCTAGTCTTGGGGTCTGGGCTTGTGATGGTGTTTCTTTGGCTCTCTTTGCTATCTCTTACCTTCTAAACTAGGATCACAAAGAAGATCTACAATTGTAGTTCTTTGCTGTTGGAACATAACAGTGTGGAGGGCAGGGGAGAGGATGAGAAAGGTCACTTCTCTAGCCTAGCATCAGGATTTCTGCAGAAGCTTCACGCCAATTGCTCATGGTCGTCCCCACCAGTGTTCCCTGAATGCACTGAAACGGTTCACAGTAGTCTAACGCAGGGATTGCAGGTCAGCGTCGGTCATGCACGGAGGCAGAGAACTATGACTTACATGTACAGAAGATGTATGGGAAATGCTTTAGAAATAGAAAGGGGCTTGTTTTATAAGCTGCCAGTGAGTCCCCGTTCAGAGAGAAACATTTTTTTCAGGCTGTGTATCATGGTGTTTGAAGGCAGATTTGTTACAACTGCATTGTTAGTTATGAGGTGAAGAGGGATGCAGTAAAACTTTATAAGGACACTAAAAATCATTAAAGAAAAACCAAAACAACACAGGAGTTATTTATGAATGATTGGGAGTAATCTGGGGTCTATTGTATGAATGAAACCTGGCTTTCTCCTGTGTCTCTGCCTGCTACAGTGAGCTTTTGGCAGCATCTGCCGTTTGTCTGGGTCAAGGTGAAATATCCATTTGGTTTTGAGGAGGAATCAAACATTTTTACAGCGCATCTCGGTTAAAGTGTTATTCTTGTGTTGCAAAGAGAAATTGCTACCACACTGTAAATGAGGTGTAAGTCCACTGAAAGAATCTCAGACCAGTCTAAGCAGAGACCAGAAAACAGTACCGCATTTCTTTTAAAAAGAAAGAAAGAAGCAACAAACAAACCAAACAAAAAAACTGGAAGAGACAGTGAAAGATAAAGATGTATTTGAATGATCTGGTAATTATATGTACACCAAGAGCCATTCATTCATTTATCCATTCTTCCTTTGCCAGCATTGGCGAGCAGGCAGAAATGAGACTCTTCCAACCTTCTCTGTCATTTGCTGCTTCTTTCATCTGCTTTCCAGTTTTGAAATCAAACATTTAGCTCTCCCTCTGCTATGGAGATTTGTAAGGTTTCTGTTGTGCGTCCTTCCTTGAGTTGGCTTCCAGTTGAAATGGCAGTGGACGGGTCCAATACAAAACGTTAAATGATTAGTCCATAAAACTGAATTATTACTTTCAGGAGAAAATAGAAGGCCATGAATCCTGCATGCTGGGAATGTCACTCGCAGTGGTGAGGAAGGCATCTCGGTGTTAGGGAGGGCTGATGGACACGTGATGGACACCGCCCTGTGCTACTTATATACCACTAGCATAGGGATAATTGCTCTACACACACATTTCAGATGCACAGGAAGGAAAAGTGTCTGCCCATAACACCCGATGGTTTGACTTAGAACAAAACATAACAACAGTTTGGAGGGGAAAGAGCAAGAATTAGGAGAGTATTAATAAGATCACACAGTAAGTAACTGCCTACATGCACAATTAGACAGTTCTGAGCCATTTTAAAGTGGAGTTGTGTGAATAATTGATTTTGCAGTTCACTGGTCAAACTGAAGAAAAAAAAACCATTCATTTTGGATTGACCTGAAACATAAAATTTTATTGGCTGTCTTGGCAAAATGAAAAAAAAGTAAAAAAAAAAGGGATTTGGGGTTGAAGTCAATGTTAATGGTTCATTTAGTTGGGGGAATTGAAATGCTTGTTAAGTGCATTTTGAATTTAGAGAAGTTTAGAACTAATAACTTTTGAATAAAATGTTGAAATGTTGTGAAAATATGAAAATGATTTCTCCTTTTTGAAATAATCTTTTTTTCAGTCAAAATTATTAACCAAATCAAGCCAAAGTCAGGAACAATTTTGACCTGATCTGTTGGCCTACTACCTAATGACACTGGTTCCCTCTGTTCTTCCACCTTGCTTTCACAGGATAGTGCATTTGTTGAAAGAAAGGTTGCAAACAACTTCTGAGGGAAATAATGATTTGATTTTTAAATGCAGACTTTTAACTCACTTCTCTTGGAGATGAAGGATATAATTCTAAACCCATTCCTCTGTTATAAAGCTAAGATTACAGAGAAAATATTAAAGTGAAGTGATTCTGTAGGGTTTTTTTAAGGTAATATGTAAATAAGTAAATAAGGCTTGACAAATGAAGAAAATAGGTGTTCTTAAGCAGTCCATCCAAACTGCTATTGGTAAAATTACTAATTACCAGTCCTGAGAAATAAACCAGAATAAAATAATGTGTGGTGTCAGAATATTCAGATAAGTGTCACGGATTTGCACTGGAGTTACAAAGTCATCATTTCTGCAGCGAGCTGGTGGTGACCGTGGGTGCAGAGGTCCCATGTGGAGCCCAGGATGGGCAAGATGGGTGTCTGGTCATGCTGGCTGCCTGGGTGTCAGCTCCCAAGGCTGGATCTCTCATTTTCACTCACTAGGGAAAAGCTGGCGTGCATCCTGTGAGCTGTGCTTTCAAGCTTGCTCTTCTTCCTGCAACAGTTCAAAGATCAAAGAAGCAGCAGAGGCTGTTTCTCAGGATCCTGAAAGACATCCATCGCACGGGCCCTGCGGGAGGTGCCTGGCAAAGGAACGGGATTTAGTGATCGTTTTGCTTAGTAGCTGGTTCCTTCCTCCTAAACCCTTAATTTTCCTTATATTGAAAATATTTCCTCTCTTATAAATACCATCTACTCTTTATTGGTCCTCTCTCTCTTAAGAAGTGTGCTTTATTTCTGCACGTCATACTTTATATGCACTTAAAAATTCCTGAATGGGTTTATTTTATTGCATTAGCTGAGTAACTTCGAGCAAGAAAGGGAAAGAAATTGTCTAACATGACCACCCTACCCACTTCCATCTCTCAGCATCACTGACCTGGTGTATTTGGTGCACCAGGCCTCTGCCTGGGTCGGGGAGGAGAGATCTTTGTTTGCAGGGGACTGTATCGACCTCCCCTCACGTGGACTCAGCACAAGAGTACAGGCAGTTATTTATGGCTCTGAAGCCTAAGCAGCTATTCAATATGAAGACACCTTGATCCAGTTAGGTTACGGAAAATAATGGGCACTATACATGCACTTTGATATGTTTGCTTTTCTTTTGATTTGGCTGAAAGCCTCTCACTCTCTGTCTTTCCTCTCCCTACTGTCATTTCCCTTTTTTCTTTTTCCGTTCCCATTTCAAACCTGACTTAAAGAGTTTATGAAGGAGAACCAGGCCCCAGCACAGCCATTGATCTTAAGGGGAGCAGGTTTCTGCCTGCATCAGTCTGTCCTGTGGGTGCTGCTGAAGCAATCAGACAATCCATTTATTTTATATTAAAACTTTATTAGGGACAACGAATCTTGTTTTCCTCTATGAGTTTCTATTCTTCTCCAGAAAAATGGAAAGAAACAGCCACACCAAGATGCATTCATAGGGCAATTAATAATGATAAAAATAACATCATCACTGTCATTAATGACCACACTCTGATACTCCTTTTCAGGCAATAGATCACCTTATCATGACTTCTGTGGGTCTCTGTGCAAAAGAAAAAAAACCCCACACCTTCTCATGGTGTATAAAGAAATTGAAACCTGTTTATTTATGACTGGGTAAGAATGAGCTGCCTCATTAATGTGGTATAAAATGTGTATAATTCAGCTTTCTATACAATCCTCTGTGACGTGTTGACAGGTGCTGTCATGCACTATCACTTTTAGGTTATTGCACTCTAATAGACTACAATTATAGCTCATTTAATATGATATGACAGTGGGGAAGCACGTGTGAGGTTACAAGCAGTTACACTTACAAACCAAGCTGGTGGCAATGGGTACAGCTACAGGTAAATATTGCAGGGGGCAAATCCCCTTTTCACCGTCACAGGGCCCAAATCTCTGCAGCTACAGGTCTTATACATACAGTTCTTGCAATGAAACATTTGTGTCTAGCCACTTCCTCGCATTTTCTCTTATTTTCTCCACAAACGCCGATATTACTGCTTTCAGTTGTGCCTCCTAATGTTGCTCCAACAGTCGAAACCACAGCAGGGGGTGGAGTAGGCTTGAAGAAAAGCCGAAGCTGTAAGTAGCACAAGATTTATAACAGTTGGCAGCCCAACATCTCATCTCATACAAACAACTCGGTTTCCTTTTGGCGGCCTGCTGTGCCACTAACAAGGCAGGCTACAAAATTCACCCACTGGGTGATGGGGGAAGGCAGCGCGAAGCACACGCCAGCATTGTTTCCGTATGGTAGGAGAGTGGCAGAAAAGTTGGGCCCCACGCTTTGGTTTTACTCATTAAAGGGGAAAACTGCAGAACTGATGTTGGATAGAAATATTTTTCACTGGTTAGAAAAAAGTCCCCTCGGGGAGGTTAAAGATTTCTCGACAACATTTGCAACCTGAGCATTACAGGGTTTTGTCAGGGCCAAATTCACACTGTGGCCATGTAGGTGGTATTATAAGCCAAAAAGATGCTAGCCAGTCTGTATTTTTGTCTAAGCCATATACTGAAGTGAGTGGCTTTGCTACTTTCTCACTTAAAACATGTTTCAGGTATTGTTTTAAATGCTGAGGTTGTAGCTGTGCTTGCACACTGAGCAACTGTGGGATATACTCCTTCTGGGAGTTGCCATGCACTTAAATTCAAGGGTTTAAATCTAAAAGCCTAGAAGCTGACTCTCTGCGATGTTTTCAGAAAACCAGCTTTCTGGCCCATGCAGCCATGGTGCCTCGACAGCTGGGTCATGCCATATGGGTCAGGATGCCGCCTCTCTGTTTCACGCATCCACGGAGCCGGAGTAACGCTCCTCAACCGGTTCGTAATGAAACATCTCCTTTGCATGACAAAGAATGCACTTGTTCACTGAAACTCTTTCCCCATCAGCAGCAATTATACGCTTGGCATACCTACTGGAAGAGTACACACGCAGCCTCCTCTGCTCCTCCTCAGCAGCACAGAAGGCTCAGCCTGGTGAGCCGTTGCTTTCCTCCCTCCCTTCCTGAGCAGCCACCTCTGTCCTTCGTAATTCAGTTTTCCCTGCCGCTCCTCACACCTTTCCAAACCTCTCGCTCCCACCATGTCCTCTGAGTGCCAGCTCCAGCTCCTGCCATGGGCTCAGCGAAGGGGAAGGGAGGTAACTCTCAGGTTAGGTCCATGACCGGGCTGCTGCTCCTCTGCCAGTGGGAAATGATTTTCAACCAGCCCTGTGTGCCCAACAAAGGCAAGCATTCTGACCACAGCTACTTTTCAGGGGAGATGCCTATGCACGCTTCAGCTTGATATTTCCAACTGGTTGCTATGTCCCATGGACTTGCCCAAAGGGTGCATACTGAAGCCATTGTCACATACAAATCCTGTTAAACTAACTGTGCCCTCCAGTTCTTAAGGAGATTGCAGTGCTATGGAAAACATCACAAATGACTCCCCGTGCTAAAAACAGTAGCATGCTCTTTTGCATCTTTTCATGCTATTTTATGCCTCCATCCCAAGGGAAGAATTGAATTAATACAGCATACTAGGGTGCTGGAGAGAAAATACAAGAAGTGCTGATATAATCATGCAACACTTGCCTTTAATACTACTGCTAATTTGAGGCAGGACTCTGAAAAGCTCCTGCTGCTCTTTGGGGTAGAGCTTCCTCTGCAGAGCCCTGGGATCCCAATCCCTTGGTTCCTTCTGACAATGTCCCACTTAATGTCACTGTTATTTTTAATTTCTCCTACAATAAAGACAAAATTGTGAATATTAAGATAAACAGGAATACTTTGCTGTCATGGCTGGAGCGACACATTTCACTCAGGGAAGTAGCAATATGCTTATTTATATAAAACAGCAATTTAACAAAGTTTGATAGTAAACACGGCACTGGTTTAACAAGATTTGATGGCAAGATTCTCTTCATATTTACTGCATAGAGGACAGGGTCAGACAAAACTGTCAGGGAGACCCTCCCATTGAGTCACGAGGTTCAGGAAGGACCCCCTCACATTCTAAACTCCTTCTCAGAGAGCAGTCTAAGTGCAGCTAGATCCACTCCTAGTCCCAGACTTGGTCAACTCTTTATGTCTAAAGGATTATACATGTGCGATCAATCCTTTATATCACTTAGCTAACATTTCAGTTTAGCATGCTATTAATCACTTACTGTGGATCTGCTGTGGCAAGGAATCTCTCACATTCAAGGAGTAACCCTGAGAGGCATTCCTACTCAAGGGAAGATCCTGGCGTGCCGCCCGCTGCCATGCAGGAATGCTCAACGGGCCCTGGGCTGTCCACTAGTTATGGAGTAAGATAATTGACTCATAGTCATATTTGCATACCGACTACAGATATTAGCTTCTTCCAAACTTGGCTTGAGTCAGACACTGACCATCACCATGGTTAGGCGGGCGCATTGCTCAGATTAGCCCTTGGCTATTGTGGTGTTATCTGTCTCCCCTGAATCCGCTTTGAGCCAGGTGCAGGCATCATGACCAGACACATCCATTACGACCACCACTGGTGGTTATCACTTGAGCAGGGCTATGGGAATTACAGGTCAGGTCGGGGCCGGGGTGGGGAGTACACCACCACATTTGTTTAGTAGCTCTTTGGGATTTGGAAATTAATTAAACCAAATACTATCTAAGTATTTAGACTACATTCATTACTAATGGATGCTGTTTAAAAAAGTTGGTCTCGTGTCACAGCTGTCAGCCCTTTTCTTCATAGTTGTGACCAATCTCAAATCTGGTAACCTTTTTTTTTAGTTATAAAAGTACTAAAATTTAAAAGCTTGCTTTAGTATACCAGTGATGTCATGTGGTTAAGGTCTACTAAGAAAGTGTGAGTGCTAACATTGTCACAACAAAGCAAACTGCTACCCTGGAGGCTGAATGCTACAAGCAGTAGCATCTATATGCACCAAGCAATGCTTATTGCTACAAAAAAAGAAAAAAAATCCCCAAACCAAAAGGAAACAAAATTGAGGTGGAGGAGCACAAAGCAGGAACCTTTCCTTCTGAATTTTCCATTTTTTTCCTGTTTGGCATGAAAAGCTGTCTCTGTAAATTGACGGACAGTTGGACCCAAAGCTTCTCCCTCTGGTCAGTGTTGGTTGGCAGAAACTGTGTTTTCCTTGGTTTTGGTTGTTATTATTTTTGTCAGTACCTGAATAAAGACTTTGTTGCTGAGTGGAGAGGTTAGGATGGGGAATAAGAGTTAATGCTGCTTGAAATAAAAATCCAGGTGAATTTCTACAATGATCTTCTGGGGCCTCCCGAGGGATGCCACAGATGGCATGTGGTCCTCCCACCTTGGGCTGCACCCAGCGGGCACCTATAGATGGGGCTGGGGGGAGAAAGGACCAGGGAGAGCATTAGACACAGAGGTTTTCTTTTCCTGCAAACTGATTGCAAAACAGCAGCAGCAACACAGCAAAACCTGCCCTGTTAAAAACTTTGGTGATTTTATCATGTCTTTTAATACTTCATGCTTGTCATAAAGTCCCTTCATCCCCCTTCTAATCCTCACTTCTGTAGTCCTGGGAAAACAATTTATTTAGCCCTCTTTGCTGTGTACAGAAGCTTGAGTTGTAGTTGTGTGGTTTTAGGCAAGTTTTCAGGAGCGAAACAATGTGTTTCACCCTGCTACTATGGAGTGATTTCTAACACCTTTCACAGATTTCATTCTGAAAGACAATGTCAAGTAGAGAATTCAAAGTCCTCTTTTTAGTGCCTGTCTTCATGAACTGCTCACAGTGGATAATGCCATAAACTCTACCAGTAACATGGAGTATTATCAAAGCCAGGCATTTGCAAATCTGGAGGGAGGTAGAGACCTGAAAGGCTTTTTGGTTTGTTTTAATTTTAAATAAGGATGGTCAGGTCTTTGCAGGTATCTTTTGGTTTTAGGCTTTGTACTGGTTTTGGCTTGACTAAAACCATGCTGAAGTGGCGAGCATTATCTTTTTTCTTTTTCTTCCTAAGACTTGTGACCTGTAGTTTTTGTTTGAATCAAATATTGAGACCTCTGTATGTGTGAAAAAAAGAAAGAAATTCTGGTACATTAGTGATTTTTTTTGACTGCAAGCAGAATTCTTCTATTTTGCTTTTATTTAAGGAATACTTTGGTGGTAACAAAGTAATGAATAGAAGCATTGCATTTTTTAAAAATAATTTAAGATCATAGAACACTTTTGAAATCAGATTCCCTGTGAAATCAACAAAATCCCCTCTCCTTCTCCTTCTCCCTTTCCTCTCTCTCTTCTTCAGCTATTTTCAAGATAAATCCTACCCTTGCAAATTCATAACTGACAGGTTGACAACTGGAATATTTACTGGGAAAACAAGAATGCACTGCAAGACTTCATGATTCTCTCTCTCATATATTTCTTTATAGGGTGCATTCTGCAGTATTTGGTGCATGTGTCAGTGGAGATGAAAAGATATTTTACATGGAAACTGAAATCTATTTCCAATTACATTACTATAGCACAAAATAGAATACTATGAATGATAGTCACTCAGATTTCTATAAATGCAGGTCCTCTATAAGTGAAATTCTGAAATGATTTTTTTATTTCTAATGTCACCCTTGGAGGCTCTGCAATGTCATCCTCATTTTCATCATAATAATTATATTTAATTTGGGGGTTTGGTCTATCAGAGGTCTACAAATTTGTTTCATCAGTTAACACTATTCCTTTGTCAAAAACAGGCAAGAAGCAATGATTTCCCTGTTCCACTTAGCTTCTGTATGGCCATTTTTTAATGGTTAAAATGTTATCAATAAGGGAGGAAAAGAGAAAACACCACTTATGAGTCTTTCCCAGTGAACACAACAGCCTTTGTCTGCCTAGTGTGGTAGGCCGGTTGAACCTTGCGTCGCATGAAGACCTGAATACATCCCAGTCAAAAAGGAGCAGTTTCCCCAGTGAGAGCACAGTAGTCTAAGTCTAAGTGTGTGTGTGAAGCTAGATTTAGAGAGTTTTCTTCAGTAGCAAGTTATGTAGAGTTTCAAACTGGAATCAGTGAAGTCAAATCAACCTTCCAAGTCCATTTCAGGCTTTCTTTTTTTATTATTTTTTTCTCTTTGGACATAAAACACTTCAAATAAAAGTTCTATTATAAAGCACTAACCACAGATTAAATATTTCTGCTGACATTATTTGACTGATAATATCAATTTCAAAGTTCAAATTTTAATAAGGTATTACAAAGCATAGGAAGAAACAAGCTAATCAAGCCAAGTTTCATATTTCCCCTCTTTGTATAAAATGATAAGTGAATTTAAAGCTATGCTTTGTCTCTTTAATATCTGCTAAATATGGATGAATTACTGAATATATATTTATTCTTAGCCTCATTTGAAGGCAAATATTTACAAGGCTTTTCTCTTGTAATCTGATTTTAATATCTCAACTGAAAATGATTCATAACATGTGGCTTCAAATACCCTGTAGTTAAAGAGGCCAAAAATTAATTAGCTGATTCTAGCAAGGGTTTCTTGGAACTGACCTTGAAAGAAAAAAAAAAAAGCAGTACTGTTTATCAGATCACTGTACATTGTTGTTATTTGTGCAAAGAATTTCAGGAGTAAATAACAGAGACTGGCAATAACTTGTGTCGATCTTTGGTGCTGATGTACGTGTACATCCTTTGGTTTTCTGTGACTCTTCTGGTAGGGCTTCAGGGGCCACGTTATCTTCTGTCCTTTTGGCGTGGAAATTGTTCAGACAGGCATCGGTATGTGAAGCGGGTTAGCAACTGTTATGCAAGCAATGGGAAGCACCTCCCTTTAATCCCTCGTCCGGATTAAAATGCAGTGAGTGTGGAAATACTCGCAGGTCCTTTTTTTGCATCTTATAAATATACTCAGGAAGCCATCTGGGAACAGAAATACTCCCTAAGTACCCCTGACCTGAAACGCAAGTGTCTTTGTGAAGTCAGTTTCTCTCCTTCCTTTGAAAGACAATCTTGCTGATGCTGACTGCTAAAAATAAGGACGCAAAATCTTTTCCAGCATCTGGAGTTTTCTGTGCTTTAATCCGTTCATTTCCTTATGTATTGTTATATAGGTATTTCTGTGCACACTCTGATTAATGTATAAATATATATTTTACTCAGTAGGATTAAAGTCAAGTGGGCCTGATTCTCCACTTCCTTGCATCTTGCATCATTAGCTATAAGTGTAGGTACAGCCCTTTTAAGAACTGTCATTTTATAAGGAGCTTTAGGGAATTAGATTAACTCTTACTTTGCCACATTACAAATAGTATCCACCTATTGTGAGCTGAAAACAAATCTTTCCTCCGCCTTTTTTCTTTTTTTTTCTTTTTTTGGCTACGTGCTTTTCTAGAAACCTGAGCTGTGGTTTAGCTTCTCTCCCATAAAAGCAGCTGTTTCCAAAGGGTACCAAGTGGTCCAAAACTTCCCTGGGGCAAGAGGATTCCTGTAAGTGTGTAGAGGTATGTGTGCAGGTATTAGATAGGTATTTACACTGTCTAATTGCCAGCCATAAAGGTGCAAATAAGCTCTTTAACAGCCCTTCCTCAAACCACCTCAGATACCCTCTCTTCAGTTCCTGTCGTGAGTGGTTTGCACTGTATTTGGGGAGGTCTCCAAATCAAGAGGGCATGTTGACTGTCTTTGTATTTTTCGCATGTGTTTGTTCTAGGCAACAGTTCATTCAGCTTTGCAGTAAATCACAGATTTGCTTTGGTTATGTCCGTTCTGCCCCCCCACTATGAAACTGGGTATCATGGTAGGTGTGGTGTCCTTGGTTGCTACCGCCATGTTATCTCGATAACGTTGTGTCAATGGCAAATGCTGTGATAATAGGTGCTCTCATATAATCCTGTGTTAGGGCTTAAATCTGTATAATCTGCATATTTCTGATACTCCCACTTGCATATTAGGTTGGCATTAATCATCCTTAGAAAAGTCAAACGGTAAAAAAAATATTTGACATAATTTCTCCAGCACCGATGAGCCTTGGTTTGCCACAAAAATAGGTCTTCGCGATCATTCTCAGTATGGCAGAAATCTGGTGCCACGATACTGATTCAGCTATAATTTCATAAATGCAAACAAGGTCAGGAAGCCTTTCAGGATTTCAGTTTTTCACAGAAAGGAAAATGGAGCAAGATTTGTATACTTAACCAAAGAGGAGTGTAACCTCAACTGCAGGGTTTGGGTTTTCTCAGTAACTTAGCATCTTCTTTGGTTTTGATAACGTTATTTCATTTTAAAAAAGCTGGTGGAATTTACTCCATATTAAGAGTAAAGCATGAGAATTACATATGTACATAGGTACTCGGTGGGATTTCGTCTTTCCACATGGGCGTGTATGTGCACATATGCATGTTGTGTGTCTCAGACAGCCCTGAATTCCCCATCTGCAGGCTGGTAAGAGGGTCTGCCATGGATGCAATGATACTGGTGAAGCTGAGGTGATGTGCATACTCCTGGTATCTGTCCCAGTGTGTTGTGCATCCTTTGTTTCCTACTATAAAAATCTTGATTTTTCCATGAGCAGTCTTTCACAGGAGGCTTGAAAGTTGAGGTGTACTTGTGGGACTTTGCCAGTTCAGTGTTGTCCAGTGTTGCACTGTTATTCCCTGAATTAATGCATTTAACAGAAGTTCTCCTGGCAATGATGGAAAAAGTCAACAACTTGCTGGCGCCCTGACTTATTGAGGGGTTTGCGTTTCAAGAAACATGAGGGATTGTAAACCCACACTTAGCACTTTGGATCAAGTTGCATCTAAGAGGAGTAATTGTGTTTTTGTCAATGAATGGGTTCACTTTAAATAGTTTTTCTTCCTTCCACAAGGTTAGCTTTTTCTTGGTATAATTGATAACTTTTCATCTTGTCGTAATCAAAACAATTTCTGGAAAGGCAAGATACATTTTGCTTGAGAATGAAGTTGAGGCACAGTTTTAGGCAATCTTATGTAGTTAGTTAAAGGTGGTACAGTTTGCTGTTTAAAAGCTTCTACTGTATACAGCTCCGTATCTTGCGTTTTATCAGTGTGCTGTGATCTAACAGCCACAGGAAAGACAGAATATCCTGAGTAACCAGCTACTGCTACAGGGCAGTATGATTTGGCAGAATCCTACTTGTAATTGCTGATCTTGAGCTGAGAAAATACAGATAGAAAAAAATAAAATAAATAGAGAATTATTTGTGCCTTGCTTTTTTTAAAAAAAATGTCAGGCATTACTTGAGAGGTCTGTATTCCTGATTTTTCACTTCTGCTGCTTTTACAAAAACAAAGGAAGTAATGTTTTGCGTGACCCTTTCTGTGTACATACTATCTGTGGTCTTGATATAGTCTCCTCATTATAGTAGCCACATCCTTCCCTTCTCATAATAGCTCTTTTGCTCTCATCCATAGTGCCACTGCTTATTTCCTCCCTCTTCATTATCTTGTGTAGTGGACTTATAAAGATCCCTTCTTTACCATACAGCTAGATGACCTAGTCTGGGCTCACAATAAAAAGCACGTGCTATGGAAATACCAGAGAGTTTGCTGTGATCTTTGACCAATGTTTTGTTGGTGTTTGCTGCTGTATAGTTCCTTTTCCCACAACACACCCCTGCCTACTACCATTACCACCATCATAAAAAAAAGAAGAAAGTATTTAATTGCAATGCTTTGAAAATCAAGTTTAGAAGCTGCGGATGTAGACACTGGCTGGTTAAGATGTTTTGACAAACATAGCTCCAGGGAGCTAGCTAAATACTCTACTGCATTACGGAATCAGTCCAAAGAACTTGCACAAAGTCTGCTGGTTTATGGTTTCTTGAATGCTCCTAGTCATCGGGTATTAGCAAGTTATGCTACAGAGTTTACAGCATAGCATATACACTCCACAGCCTGTTATAGCCATAATCCATATTTTAATGCTTTATGTCAGGCATCCCTGCTGCCCTCTAACCATTCTTTAATAATAAGACAAAAGTGATATTTTAGGGTAACAGTTAATAAATAACGTGACTTATCCAATCACACCTTTCACTAAAATATTATTATCTTTTGACAGGTTCATTACTGTAGAGACATCAGGGACTGATGAAACATTGTCTAATTCTACCACTAGTACATTTTCTGTAGTTGTCTTTCTTTTAATTTAATTCTCCTACTCTGAAAGCATACTGTCCATTGCAATTATCGAATGAGCATTTAATCTAGCATAACTAAGGCATTTTAATCTTTTCTTATGGAAAAACGATTAAATGGTCATAACATTGCTATGATGTGCACTCATCTACTCCTGACTTAGAGAATCAAAGTTTCCTCCTTTCTGATAACGAAACCTCAAGTAAGATTTTAGCTTTAGTGCAGTGCGTTAGCTGCCTGAGCAAGAAGAGGACTGCTATTTATTTCATGATATTGCAGAGTCAGAAAAAACAATTTGTGGTTATCAGTCACTCCTGGTAGGATTGTTCCTGGGCACTGCATTGCCAGTGCCTTTTGCTGGGTAACATTTTAAAAATTATTATTTCTTAAATTGGAGATGTATGAATAGTACAACCCCAAAATATAACAGATTGAAACAAAGTAAAAAGCAAAAGAAGTATGCCAAAACCAATTCCTGCATACTGATGTGATTACATTTCAAGAAATCCATTTCTTGCACTCTGGGGTGTCCTTTTTGTCTGGCATTACATGTACAAATTTAATGGGAAGTGAATTTGAAATACACAAACATGCATGCAGAAAATAAAATACTGGTTTTCAAGTCTGCCTGCAAAATTTGGCTAGAAGCAGAGCCCATCCCTACCAAAAAGGTGACTGAATAAGAAACACACATTAACGATCCCAGAACAAAACAGCAGCTCTCAATCTTTTTTCTTACTGAGATCTGGCTGCTATCTCCCTGGGACAGCAGTTCCTGTTGACAACATGGAAAGGGGCAGTAGGTTCATTGCTCTTTCAGAACATGCTGCAATCTCCAAATTCCCTTGGAGAGAATGTATCAGATATCCACAGAGCTCTGCTTCAAATCAATTCATAGACTTTAAAAGAGATTTTAATAATGGGTAGAATTGTGGAAAAGGAAGCTAAATTTATCAGATAGATTTACTGTTCACTCAAGTCCCCCAGACAGCTGTTTTTTTAATTGCTCATTATTTTGCTCTTAAATAACTAAATCTGTACACATTATAATAAAGGATGATATGTAGTTCCTAACCTTCTACCCACATAACAAACAAAAACTTAGGTAATGAGTCTCTGTCTTTGCACAGAACCATAAGTAAAGGCATACTTCTAAATTCAAGGAGAAAGTGCTGGTACGTATGTATACCCAGCAACTTGCTTTAGCACATACTGAAAGTATGACTCGACCAGGCTGACATTCAGGTTGTCACCGCTCAATAACTCTCCATCCCAAGAAAGGGTGAAAAATATCTTAGTCCACCCCATAGGAAAATACAGCTGCCTGCAAAAAATGTCTAATATTAAGGTCTTTGGTCCAGTTACTGCAAATTTTGATTTGGAAATGCCAGTGCAGGGCCTCATAAACTCCCATATCAGTGTGGCCTCAAGTTGTGGCAGAAATGGCCTCAAGTTGCAGCAGGGGAGGTTTAGATTGGATATTAGGAAAAATTTCTTTACTGAAAGGGTTGTTAGGCATTGGAACAGGCTGCCCAGGGAAGTGGTGGAGTCGTCATCCCTGGAGGTATTAAAAAAATGCGGAGACAAGGCACTTCAGGACATGGTTTAGCGGGCATGGTTGATGGTTGGACTCGATGATCTTAAAGGTCTTTTCCAACCTAAATGATTCTATGATATCCATGGGAGCTAGGTACCTTATAGCCCTAGGGTCATCTAAAGATCCCTTGGGTAATTCCCCTTCTTCCTGCCTCACCATCTTCATACCTCTCATGGAGCTGAACTGTTGCACTGTGAGAGCCTCTGACTTTAACGAACCATGGTGTAGGTCTGCAGTGAGCAAATGGCCAATGTGAGACAAAAAAATTGGTCTAGGAGACCAGTGATCCCTTTAGTGAACACCACCATTGCAAGTGGTAGCTGACTGACACAAGAGCATCACTAGAGATAACGATGCTTCAAAATCCAGCAGAGGTAGTAATGACCCAATTGCATCAGCTCCTACCTCCCAGAAACATCTTTTAATTTCTCCTCTAAATTCTTAGCTTATGGCTTTGGATGACAAAGGTAATCTTTTTTTTTTTTTTTTTTTAAGATGCTTCCTGAGCACATTTCCTATCATGCTCGGCAGAGAAAGGGGGTCGATGCCTGTTTGCCATTGAAGGAGTCATCGAATATTTCTGTTCCCAGACAAATACTGACAAGAACTGTCGGTCCTGAACACAGTAGCTTTCTGTGAGGGCAGCTGCATGGCGAAACTGGCTAAAATTCAGCTTTAGCAGCAGCTGTAGAAATGCTCTTCTTTAAATTAAATAATCATGGACTCCTTCCATGCTGACAGCATAAGGTGTGGAAGCCTCCTCTATTCCTACTAGCAATGAATGGAAAAGACTACTTTTGTTCAGTTTTGAACCTGCTCAGTCATTAGGGGTTTGCAAGTTCAGTTCAGACTTAAAGGTTATAGTGCCTGCATGCTACTAGAAAAAGATCAAAGCAAGGAAAGGAACAAACACCTAAGTCATATCACAGAGGAGGGACACTTTGCAGGCTTGAACATTTACTATGGTATTAGTTCATACTTTTGATCTTTTAAAGAAAAGGATGGATGACCTTTAAAAATATCAGGGAAAACATGCATTAACTTTGCATTAACTGAGTTCTTAAAACCTAAAATGATTATGAAATATGCAATAATTGCCCATATCTTTGCTCTCACTAACACTCACAGAGAATGCATCTGCTTTTAGGTCAGTGTTGTAGGTTTAAACAGGATGAGGTTTCTCTGAGTTATCTAAGGACCCTTCAGGAATGGGAAGACTTTTGCTAAAACAAGAGCAGGCCCTCTCTGCCCCTTCAGCTGTGGCAAGGCGAACGTCCCAGGTGTCTTCTTCCTAACATGGAATGACATTTTGGAATATGTAGCTGGGAAAAGTGTTCACAGTGTTGGATCATGTAGCTGGGCAATGTGCTTCCTAACCAGAGGCACTGGAGGGCAGGACTGCTTGCTGCATTCTGCCTCAAAATGTGGCAGAGAACCAGCATCCCTGCCTTGCAATGTGGTGGAGATAATTTCCCCATTTTTTTTCCTGTCCTCACTCTCCAGGTTATCAGTAGTCTTGATCTTTCTTTCATGCCTGTGATCAAGGGAAAGATCATAGAATCATAGAATCATTTACGTTGGAAAAGACCTTTAAGATCATTGAGTCCAACCATCAACCATGCCCACTAAACCATGTCATGAAGTGCCTCGTCTAAGATGAAGGATCACTTACATTTTCTTATTGTAATGTGAGGTGGACATTGGTGGGAAAATGCTAAGACTGTCACTCATCCATATAGCTGTCCATCATTTTTCCTTCCAGTTAGGAAGCCATTTCAAAGGGAGGTCGCTCTGACTGGTTCTATCCTTCTGTACAAAGCTAGCCACGAGTTTGTTACATTAGCATATTTTTCCAGCTCAGGAGTGTGCTGTTGAAGCAAATCTGCCCTTGGCTCTTACCAGTTTAGTTTGCATCATGGGGTAGTCTCAGGGTGTGTGAAACTGATCCTTTTGGTTGAAACTAAACCAGGAGATACACTCTTGTATCCTGTATATTCTCTCATGACTATCGGGTTTCATCAGCCCTTCTTGACTCCAATCCTAAATAAGGGCAGCAATTTGCTTAAGTCCTAGCTAGGTTAATAACAAAGTGAGGACTTTCTTTTTGCCACAGGTGAAATTACAGTCCTTAACCAAAGCTCCTTATATTTTGTGTTCTGTGCTTTGCCATTCCCCATTTATTGGCTCATTTTCTTTGTTTCTTCCTGTGTCCCATCCCATGCCTGATTTGAAACCTCTGATCCTCTACAAAAACCTGCCTCTGTCTGCCTTCCCTCTCCCACTTTCACATTTCCCTAAGTCACCACCTGCACTATAACAAAGCTTATTGTCTTCCCTTCAAATCAGAAAGCATGCATTATGTTTATTTGGAGGTGCCTGGAAAAAAATGTTCAACTTAAATAGTGTTTATTTGATGAGTATGCTGAGTCATTCAAACTCAAACTTTTCAAAATCCTGATAAATTATCATTCTGTTCTAACCTTCCCTGTATAAAAATCTCTATTTCCAGCTCAAAATAACTGATTGCTTTGTAAGCTAGACTAATTATACTACAAACTTTTGTAAAAGTCTGAGATGTAAAGGAAATATTTTAACTGCTTTGATACAATTTCTGCCCCCCCCCCCAATTCTTAATATGGGAAAAATTTCAAACTGCTGACATTTGTCCCAGCTTGAGGATGAAAAAAATAGAAATCTAGAAATATTTTGCTTAGCAATAAAGCCATATGGTTAAGAGGAGCAAAATGCACATATGGCAACAAGATCATCTCCTGTAATTCAACCCATTAGTGCAAGAAATTTGTTCAGACAGGTATGGAGTTTGATTCTCATTTATGTTACTGCCACCTCATTCTTATCTGGCTATAAAAAAGGCCCTGAAATGCTAACGATAAATATAGCATATGCTCCCACTAAAAGGTGTCAAAATCTTCTTGCTCCCTTACACCAAATTAGGCTATAGTGTGTGTATGTAACGTATGCATATTTGGTCAAAAGTTGAGTCGCTTTTTCTTATTTTCCTTGGTTTGAAGTTAAACTTTAAAAAAGCCACATGAGGATTGCAATATTTTTACACCAAAACAGAATGAAAATCAATGTAACCTCTAACTTGAGCATACTCCCCTTTTCCTACTGGGCAATCCCTGTTTTGACAATTCCTTTTTGTGCAAAGAGTTGATCCCACTGTCTGTGGAGAGACTTCTTCATGATGAAGCATAAATACAACCACAGATTAATATCCTTGGTTTCAAAGGGATTTTTCAGTAAGGATGTTCAGTGGTCAGTAAAACAAGTGAAAGTGATGTAATTATCCTGTATATCTAACTCTCACTGCTGGCTTTGAGGACTGACAAATTTGGTGGCCTTTTACAATGAGGTTACAGCTTTGGTGGATAAGGGAAGAGCAACTGACGTCATCTACCTGGACTTGTGCAAAGCATTTGACAGTGTCCCACATGACATCCTTGTCTCTAAATTGGAGACATGGGTTTGATGGATGGACCACTTGATGGATAAGGAATTGGCTGAATGGTTGCAGTTGCGGTCAACGGCTCAATGTCCAAGTGGAGACCACTGACAAGTAGCATTCCTCAGGGGTCAGTATTGGGACTGGCACTGTTTAACATCTTTGTCAGCGACAAGAACAGGGGGACTGAGTGCACCCTCAGCAAATTTGCCTATGACACCAAGCTGTGCGGTTGACATGCTGGAGGGAAGGGATGCCATCCAGTGGGACCTTGACAGCCTTGAGAGGTGGGCCCGTGTGAACCTTATGAAGTTCAACAGGGCCAAGTGCAAGGTCGTGTACACGGGTCAGGGCAATCCCAAGCACAAATAGAGGCTGGGCGGAGAATGGATTGAGAGCAGTCCTGAGGAGAAGGACTTGGGGGTGTTGGTTGATGAGAAGCTCAACATGACCTGGCAATGTGCGTTTTTAGCCCAGAAAGCCAACTGTGTCCTGGGCTGCATCAAAAGAAGCATAGCGAGCAGGTTGAGGGAGGTGATTCTCCCCCTCTACACCGCTCTCATGAAACCCCACCTGGAGTGCTGTGTTCAGCTCTGGGCCTGCCAACATAAAAAACACCTGTTGGAGTGGGTCGTGAGAGCCATGAAGATGATCAGAGGGTTGGAGCACATCTCCTATGAAGACAGGCTGAGAGTGTTGGGGTTGTTCAGTATGGTGAAGAGAAGGCTCCGGGGACACCTTACAGCAGCCTTCCAGTACCTAAAGGGCCTACAGGAAAGCCGGAGAGGGACTTTTTACAAGGGCATGTAGTGCTAGGACAAGGGTTAATGGCTTTAAACTGAAAGAGGGTAGTTTTAGAATAGATGTAAGGAAGAAGTTCTTCACTGTGAGGGTGGTGAGGCACTGGAACAGGTTTCCCAGAGAGGTTGTGGATGCCCCATCCCTGAAGTGTTCAAAGCCAGGTTGGATGGGGCTTGGAGCAACCTGGTCTGGTGGAAGGTGTCCCTGCACATGGCAGGGGGGTTGGAACTAGATGATCTTTAAGGTCTCTTCCAACCCAAACCGTGATGCTATGATTTCAGTAGCTTCATCATCATTTCTATACCTGTTTAACCCAGTTTCCTGGAATAGTGCTGACAATTTACTTGGACAAGGCTGAAAGCCTTGCTAGTTCAACTGTCAGGTTGCTGAATAGTGTGCATAGGGAAGCTGTGTGAAGCTGAAGGGATAGGAAAGCGTATACCTCTGGTCTGATGAGATGTCTCAGGTAAGGCCCTTCACCTCTCTGTGCTTCAGATACTGTGATACTGTCCGCCTCTCTAAAGCACTTGCAAAACTGGATAATATTAATGGAGAACATTAAGCAGAGCTGATATAAAGTCATGGTCATTGCAGATGGCAACAGCACACTTTAACACAGCAGTATTGTTTCCCAAAGGGTGTTTTCAAACAAAGTTGTACCGACTTCTGTTTTGATTTAAATGCTGCTTGCTTACATCAGGAAATATTTATCTCCAAGGAAACTCCCATACATTGTAGCTTCTTCATACTCTGACTCCCAGCTTCTGCCAAGTCCTGTCTTCCAACCTCTGCACAGCCAAGTTAAACTGAGCTTTCACTGTTACAAGCGTAATACTAGCATGTATCAGCTAACTTTATTGCAGAGAAGCCAAATGGGAGATGATAGAGCACTTGACAAATTCAGATGTGGAGAGCACAAGTAGTACCTGATGCTACCAAACCCCTCAATTTTATTATTATCATATAGAAAATATTAAAATTCATAAATTATGCTAAAATTCAATAGCAGTTATAATACTCTGATATTGTGAAGCAGAATGGAGTGGCAACTGAACTGGTGGTTAGTTCTAGTGACTGTGTATTTAGACCCAAAGACTAACCCTGCTTCTGACTCTATATTCTCTATAATAAATTTCCTGGCCACTGCAAAATTAAAGGCTGAGCTGAAAATAATACAGCTTCCTAAGCTGTTGCTGAGAAAATTCTCTAACATAGTCATTTTATTAAAAAAGTAGCTGTGAAAATCAAAACAAAGGCGTTTAAACACACTGCTAAATTGTTCCATAGATATATCTCCTTTCCTGTTGTTTGTTATTTATTTTCATGTTCAACAGCTTACTATCATTCAGTCTTTGCCCTCAGGTTTGTTTGGGAACACGGATTAAGGAGACTGTCCCAGGAGTAGATTTTACTGTCAAAACTATCAGGATCTGTGTAAATCCATCGCGTATGTTTTAGGGGACAAATTAACAATACTATCTAAGTCTTTTGATAATGCAATAGCTCACAGGTATGCATAAAGAAGACTAAGAGTGGTATCTGACATTATTCACTGTCAGCAAATGGCTGTTTAAACATAAGAAAATGATCCCAAACTTTGGCTGATTTTAAATACCTAAGTCCACAGGACAGCTGAGAGAGTAAGTGAAATTTTTCACAGGAGAAGAAGATTTTTCTGGACAAGAGGCTGGAATGACAAAATACATATATTTTCTGTGGTGGTGGAAGCTTTTAACTGGGAGACATGACGTATATTACTTCTACATTACATATGTTTCTATCTCTATTTTTGCCCTAGTGCAGTGTTTGGGTTGCTATGTGACTTAAAATGTCAGAAGGTTGTCTGCAAGAATGCTTGTGAAAAGACTCCCCTACCAAAATGCTTTCAAACATGTTCACCACATGCAGTCAAGCAAGTGGGAGAAAATGGCCATAGGAACATTCAATATTTAGCCTATTTTTGATTTTTCTGTAAATGAAAAGCCTTCTGACTAAAAATGTCAAGAAATATTGCCCTTGGTCCTATTACAAGTCACTCTGAAGGTATTTATATAACACAGGTCTCTGACTCCCGCTCTAGCCTCTGGACCATGCCAATTCAATGTTGTTCTGCTTTCTCCTGTTGTTTTCAGAGAGCATCAACTGTGTTTTGGCTTGCTTCCCAGACAGTGTTGTTCCACAGCAGAGATTGTGACCCTCAGCAGAGACAAAGACATATGAATTAAAAATTAAAAAGGAGTTAACAAATTAAACACTGGGGCTGTAGGCATGTGAAGAAAATCATAGGCAGACCTTACCATTAGGGTGACCTCTAAACTTGGGTCAGACTTGCACACCTTCAAACTTGTATTGGCTTTTCATGGCCTGTGCTTACCCTTGGAATGTCTTGGCTTTGAATACCAAACATTCTTGAAAGACAAAAACTTTTCCAGCTTCCCAGGAATGGTCAATTGTGTTAATGGTAAAGGCACCTGTAGTAGTAGATTAGAGGCACTGTGATGAGTCTACCGAGTCTAGCCCAGCTAGACCTAACTTAACCACAAATGTGCCTATGTTTTCCAGTGCCTGTCTTTGGAAAGACATTTTTTCAGGCTCCTGGGGAGCTCTTAAGTTCAAGTTATAATGTGCTTGGATTTAACTGCCTGGAAGCCTAAGACAGTCTGGGACTGAGGTGGAAGTTAAGTGCCTTCCACCTACAGTTTCTGGTCTCAATTACATGGTTTTCAAAAGGATTAAATGTGTCCCATTTATATCACGAAGCAACACAGAACAACCCAGTCCAATGAAAAATGCTGACTAAGCAGCCCCTCAGACAAGAAAGGCCAACATAATTGGTGTGAGGGATGGTCTTCCAATGACTTTTAATGGAAGACATAGCTGATCCCAGTACTCAGAGTAACAAAGCACAGCATGGAGCATTTTGTTTAACCTATGAAGGAACTGTATGTGTATGTCTCTATTAATTGCCATCTCCTTCAAAAGATGCCTGCTGGCACTGCCAACATTTTGAAGCATGCATGTAGAGATCAGAGACTTCCAGGCCTTTGTCCTTTGCTTGTGTGTCACTGACGTTAGCATTAGCAGTAGGAGAGAAGGGGTTGGCATAGAACAGTGAAGTATATAGGCAACTCAAACACACACAGTCTGGCTGTTAACATGTGCATTGGTACAGGAAGGTTGGAGTTGGACCAGGACTTCTAAATTTCTAATTGTTGGATACCAGTGTGGCATGGAAAGGCATTCAGTGTCCTGTCATTGTTTCTTTATTAGGGAATAGCCTTTTAGCTTGAAATGGATATCAGCGGGAGACTGAATGCTGTGAAATTGGTCCCTTTTACAGGGTAGGCAAAGGATTTTGGTTAAAAGAGAACAATTAGTCTCCAGACTGGAGAATGGGCTGGCTGGAGTGTCATAGCCTGCAAGGCTTGGAGCTTTTAGTTCTCCTCTTCACAAGCCATGCGGTCAGCCCTTCATTTTCCACCTCTCCCTTTTTGTTTATTCCAGTTGTCTAATTTTTCCCTTCTGCAGTGTCTTGAGTCAAGCACGTCAGTTCCCTTTTGCAGCCTTTTGTGTTCATTGATCGGATGCTGTCATCTCCTTGACTATCCTTATCTGCAACTGAACCCTCCAAACCTGTGCCTCTCAGTCCTCCTGCTCCATGAGCCCCTCACTACCCCTTACCCTGGGCTGTCAGCATAATGAAGGCTTGATTTCAATACTTTCCCTCATTTCTCTGTTCACTGCTCTGCAGGTTAATGCAGATTCCAAACTTCAACAAGCAGCTGTTAAACATGTCATTAACACTGCTTCGGCTGCAAATGAAACTCTGCTATTGGGATTATTCCGGGAGCTATAGTTTTGTGATGAGCTTTGTCAATCACAGCTGACCTGCTGTGTACAGAATGAAACTCAGATTATCTTCTTTCTTCCTCAGACTCTTGTCATTTTTTCACAAATAATTACTATTCTACTCCCCGAAAGATTGATTACTTGCACAAATAAGAGAGTCTGAGACATTAATACAAAATTCACAGGCTTTTCTTTATCTCAAACCTGCAACTCCCTCTACATTTCCTCCTGGTAATTATATTAGAATTGTGTACACTAGGAATTGCCATCTGATTATTATGAAACTAGTTTTGTCATGACAAAAATGAGCTTAAGTCTTGTTTTTTTGGAAAATGATCAGTACAGTGCACTGGATGAGAGAGAAGGAGATTAAATCCAACTTGCTTTCATCCATGAATGCTTTCATCTCTTTTTCAAACACAGGAAATGATTACCACTGCTATAAGCTGCAGTTCATATGAGTGAAAAAGGATAAGAAAATATTGAAAATTCTGTAACCAACAGTAGGATATAATATAGGTCCCTGGTACCCACTGAGAGACATGTACTTTATTTTTCTATGCTGGCAATGTCAAGGGTTTCACATTTTAAGAGTTGCCTTCTACTGAGGTGTCATTAAGTACTGGAGAATATGCTAATTAATTTGCCATTTCTCCAGGTTAGGATTTTCTTTTATTGTAAGAAAGCAAAATATGCTAAAAAAATTTCACTCACGTAGCCTGTCCTCATCGGTCACTTAATGAACGTTACTCTTGTTTTTCCAGTAATTCTGGAATTGTTGAATAGCACAACACTGAGCCCAAGCTCTCCTTTGTTAATAATACTTGGAGTATATTTGGAATAGAGTAGGAAACATTTAACCTTGGTCTGGCAGTCTGACTTTAATTCTTTTGTGTCCTATTTTAATACATTGATCTAAACATTGGTTTGATTTGGTTTTAATTCTAAACTTGCAGAAATTGCTTGACCCCCTTGCACAGCGATTTTTCTTTTACTGAAGCATCAATCCCAATGAGCTCTGCCTCCGATGATATAAAACTCAATATTTGGAATCAGATGCACCTTTGGGCAGGGGATATATTTAAATTTGAGCTCACCTCCTCTAATACTGCAATCCTGTAAATGAAACCATTTCAAGTTTCATTGTCCTGGCCCAACAGATTTTCGCTTTACAAGGCCTGTTGCACTTGTGCTGAAAAGTAAGTCCTGGTATCATTGCCTCCAAATCGCCGTTCGAAGGGTTTGGGTTTGTTAAATGGTGTGCCCAAGTCAGTAAAAAATTTAAACTCTCCCAGGCACCTAAGCCAAAAGAGCTGCTAAATGTAAGGTCACGTTCAAAGTCAGATTGTTGCCTCATGAATCATGATCACACTGACCAGAGAAAAAGAAAGACTGAGAGGAGAGAGAGTGTGTTTCAGGGAGAGAGGGAAGGAGCAAGCGAGCAAGCAGCAAGCATAAGGTCTGACTCAGAGGGAGAGACCAGGATGACGAAGAGCGAAGGGTTGGGGAAACGTGGGTGCCTCTTCACCCCTGGAGCTGAGCTGCTAATTTTCTTCTCTTTTAACCCTTCTGTCTAGCAGAGAAAGAAAGGAGAAGGATGTGAAGTGTGGAGTGAGTGACAAAACGCTCACCAAACAAAACCTCACAATTATTAGTAATTGAATATTTCATATTTTGAGTCATTCAAGCTCTGTGAGCCCCAAATAGCACTTTTAAGTATTCAATTTTTTTCTCCATTGACTTTAATTAAGCTTGCCCCAGGCTGGCAATCCTGATGAACGTGGAAAAGGTTTTTTATAAAGGAGTAAGCTTTCTACCAGTGCAGATTTTTTTTTCTTCCTGAAATCATCCAGCTGTTATTTAAACTCAAACTCTTATTATGTCATCAGGTACAATCTTAGAAATATAAAATACAGATATATTAAACTGCTGCACCATAAATATTTTCCACTTGGTGACTGTGAAAATTACCATATTATTTCCTGATTCAGATATGCCCGATGAAACCTAGTATTAGCGATAAGTGACTGTACGTATAGTAACTTCTGCGCAGGGACTGGCATGAAATGCTTTAATGATAGGATTCACGTAAATACCTGCACCAATGCACCTGGTCTCACATTTTCTGCTTCTCTGTCATGTAACCAATACTACAACCTTAACAGCAAAATGTCCAAAACGACCATAGGGTAAGACCATTTGGAAGCAACTTTTCCCTATTATTAGTGGCACTCTTTTGCTGGCATACAGTGAATTTATTGTGTCCTCAAATTGTTGAACTCACCAACTAAACTGCTCTTGATGGCAATGCACTGGTGTCACAGAAGCCATACAAATCCATGTTGACTGCATTTATCCCCCTACCTGTCACCAAAAACCAACCAGTTGGGTAACTATAGTCTTTTCGCTGAGATGTTAGATATTCTGGTGTTAAAACATGGCCTTTTCTTAGAGCACATAGGAGTCTTATAGAAGCAGACTTACCAAGAAAGCACTTTCTTCATGTCAGTGAGTTGGATTTACTGTCTGGATACTCTTAATATTATTTGCTGTAACTGTTGACTTCAGTTTAGCTATACTGATTTATACTAGTGGTGAGTTAAGATTTAAAAAGCATGGTGATCTGGAGTGCTAATGAAACTACAATTATGACAGAATGAGACATCAAGGGGAAATAATCTCTGCAGTCACACAATGCCTGGTGCAGAGACCAAGGGCAGGCTGTCATGCAACGTTGCTGAGACAGTTCCAAGCCCCGTGCTTGTTAAGTGAACAGGTGGACTGTCTTTGGGGCTCCTAGGAACCCCAAGGTCCCCATGAGATCAATAGTAGTGATGTTGAGGTATATGTTAGAAACCGAGTCTTTGGATGCTTGAGAAATTCCAGGGACAGTGCAATATGCTGAGGGCTTCAAAGGTGGTAGTGGTGACAGCTTGTTCTGATGGCTGTTCTGTAATGGGCTGTCCAGGTAAGCCTCAGCATTTTGCAGCACAGGCGGCTTGCTGTGAAAAACTGATTTTCCTCATAGCCTCCAAAATTATTCTTGTTTTACCCATTTTTATGTTGAGGTAGCTCCCATAGTACCACAGCAAACAAAACAATACTCTAGCCTCCTCCTGAGATGCTTGAACATTACGTTAACGCTAATCTGAGTAACTCTGCCCCTCTACTCTTGCCTATCTCAGTCCATGTGCTGCAAACTTTCAGCTCTTTCCAGTTAAATGACACAACAAGTCAGCAACCAGTTCCTCTGGAGATCAACTGCAAACCAAACTTGCATAATTTGTGACCATACTGAATAGCTTCCTTGTGGGCCTGTGAAACTATGGATGTTTTCTAGCCATGTGTTTACAAAACTGGACTTCCCTTTGCTATCTTTCAGCGAAACTCTATTGGCCAGATTTATGCCTGCCTATGTCTAGGCACTAACCCAAAAAGGGAAATGCATATTTGCACATAACCTAGCAGGACTCGCTGCGATAGAGCTACTCACTAAGAGGATCCTAAATCACTGGCTCCTCCAGCAATTACCAAAGATTTTGCAGCCAGAGCTTTGTTACAATGGGCCAGACAATCAGCGATAGGGCACTGGGCTTCCGAAATGTGGGCTACATAGGCTGATCTAGCAAAAATGGCTTTCTGCACAACCTTATGTGAGTGCTTCTCATGCTCATGTGGGAGAGAGCAATCAGGGTATAGAGGCTGTGTGGGGGGCTTCTGCTACAAATATAGCTTGGTGCTGATGTTGCATTAGCAGGAAACAGTATTATTAGTAGTCGAATGCAGAATCAACTTTGAGTGCATGGCTGTGCAGCTTACCTGTATGAACTGAATTTCATCTGTACATCAATCTGAGCCAACATCTATATTGTAGTTGATGTTAATTAATTTTCGTAACAGGGAAAGTGGTCACACCGAGCCTGATTTTGGGCTGCTTGTTTCGTGGTTGTCTATGTAAGTCTGTGGGTGTTTTGCTCAGACGCAGAGTCTTTGAGCATAAAGTGCTAAAGGTGACTATGAAACATGAGTATGAAAGTCTCACCTACTATATCTTTCTGAATATTTTTTTCAGACTTTACTCACAGCAATGGGGCTAGTTTCTTTTCTGCAGCCAAAATAGGAGGAATGGGTGATCACCTAACCCTTCTTACCCCTTTTCTGAAGCATTCAGGAGCCTGAATGCTCAGTTTCTCATTTTTGCCAGCCTGTAAACTTTTGCGATTGAGTGGCATAGTCAGCAGCAACACAACTCATCTCCTGTATAGTAGGGAGGAGGCCAACATAAGGGTCTGAATTTCTGTTGAGCATGCAGAATTTAAATGGCCCTGCCCAGGCTGCAGACAAAAATAGGTACAAATACATTCAGCGTGAGAAAAGGTGGGGTTTTTTTGCTGTTGCCCCTGTGATAGTTTTAGAATATTTGTGGTTACCTATACTTACAGATCTCATCATACCAAAATTATCAAATATGAAATTATTTAACTATTTTCTGTGTCAAAAGGACAGTGTATTAAAAACAAGTCACAGACAATTCTTTTCCTGTAAAGGTTAGGGATTCTGAATGTACATTCAGAGCCATACACACAAGTGCAAATAAGTCAACTACCACAGCTATTTAATCAGGAGCGTTTGTTGATTTGAGCAGAGCCCCTATGCTGTGAAATGAAAAAAGAAAACCAAATTTTCTTGAGCAATCTTGCTGTTCCTGCTTCAGGTGCTAGGCCATTTCACTAAAGCAGCTCAGACGAGAATGTCATTAGTTCTTAAGCCCCAGGTGAATTTGCCACTGTTCCACATGATTAAGCCAGATAATTGTGTGTTGATAGCGAATGTGGTTGGTGAAATACAATTTCTAGGACCTTCCTAAACAAACACAATGTAGAAGTGAGTCAAAGTGCTGTCATTTCAGTCCTTTGTCACAGGCTTTGCACTTGCAGACATCTCTGGTGAGGACTGGCAAATAATTCTGTGGTGTGTCACTGTGCTCTTAAAGGTGACCTGGCTCAGAGAGTGGATCATACATCTTTTGGCATGCAGTTTAGGGGAGGAGGGGGAAAAAGGCCTAGTTAATGTGCTCGTGAACAATACAGGCTTCTAACGTCAGCCTGTTTTAAACTACGCATGCTGGAGATTTCTTTGTCTTCAAGTAACTTTACAATTCCAGACAGTACTTTCAGAAGTGATTAAAATGCCACAAGTAATGTGCAATTGTATATCCTGAGAAGCAAGTCACTGAAAACTTTTTAAGAGCTATTTTAAACAGGGTTTCTCTGTCAGAGCAATGCAGACCCAGTAAGCAGACTGCTGGGACCGTATCCTCTCTCTGCTGACTTTCTCTGTGACCTTGAGTGGGTAACTAAAGATTTGATTTTTGTTCCTGATCAGAGAAGAGGCAGGACCCTAGATCTAAATTTTTTTTTAGATTACAGGTAGATATTCAGTGGCAGTGATAGCTTCAGCAGGAACCGTACTGCCCTTCTGTTCTCCTGGCCACTTGTTTCTACCCTGGTTCTGTACTGGCACAAACATGTATTTGGGGAGAAAAAGGTATTTTTTCAGCATATTTAGTTCTCTGATCCTGTCTACCACATGGCTCACCCACATTTGTGCTGGACCAGTGCAAGATGTAGAGCTGGGAACAAACAAACATGTTTAGGACCTTGGAAAGGGAGAAGGGGAAAACAAGGGGGTTGATTATGTTGGCACTGCTCCCAAAACCCAGTTGCGATTGTACTTGTAAAAAAGAGCTGCTAATACTCAGGATGGCATTGTGGGGATTATATATTGTAGTAGCATCCTCTGAGATCTTTTGATGAAAGTCACAGTGGAAATGGAGGGTATTAGTGGACTGATTCTACTCACTTGATGCTGGTCACGAGATACGCAAAGTGATTAATCCTTAATGAAGGAATCCATTTTTACAAAAGCAAACAAGCAGAAAGGAAGGGATGTAACAGAAGCTGATTTTCCTTATTTATCTACATTACACCTTCTGTATCTGGCAGTGTCAGGAAAATCTGTCCTTTGATTTTTAAGCTGCATTTTTTTCCTAGTTACCATGTTCATTGGAAGCTGGGAAAGGTGGAACTGTTTCTGGGACAAAGTAGTGCCTCCAAAACACACAGTAAGTGTGTGTTTATCCTGGACATGCATGCCCTGAGTCCACCAGGCTTTGCACAGCAGCCTTTAAAACAAATGTCAAGTTAAAACGTGTGTGTGAATGCATGTACATGTGTGTGTGTGTGCACGTGCATGCACACTTGTGCCCGTAACTCACCTACAAAGCTGTGTTTGTCAACCAAAAGATGGAGAATATGTGCAGGCAGGGAAAGGACTGGAGGTGCAGGAAAAGAAGAACGCTCCTTGCCTTTTTGACTACTTCAGAAATATTTATCAGATTATTATTTTTAACTCTCTCATTTCATTCAATAAGCAGGCATATATTATGTACAGTCAGTGTCCTGTAGCATTATCTGGCAGTCCCTGTGCCGGACAAGGAAAGGAGTTTTGTCTTGTGATTTATGATGCCACTAGATGTTGGTTGTTTATCCATGCAAGCTAAACATTTCCAGTGTGCATTCTTCATTCCTCTGTCTTGCCCATCCCTTTTCCTCCAGACTCACTTTCTTAAATCACACTGAACCTGTATCTCCCAAGACACTGAAGGAGGAGTCCCTCGAAAGACCATTTCAGCTTTATTTCATGGCCTGGCTGGGGCCTCTGGGTAGTATGACTACTGTTTTATCTTCTGAAAGCATTTCTCACCAAAAGCCAAGGCACTGACTGAGAAAACTGTTCTCACCTGCCTTCTGGGTAGTTTATTAATATTCAAAGGTGAGTGAAGAAGCCAGAACGTGTGTACCTTTAGCAAGCAGGTATGGCTTTATCTAGAGTAAGACAAACTGATTAGGTTGACAGTATGGCAAGCTGGCTTAAAGCATGCGCTTTCAATTAATTTTAATTAGATTTGAGTAAAAGGAAATTTTAACTCTGACGGCCGTTGCAGGGCTGAATCACAGAGAAGTAATGGAAACTTTCTTCTTTGTATGTTTAACTATGTTACCTGATTCAGGACAAATGACATTTGGGGAAAACATTATTGTACAGATTTCTTTCAGCGAAGGTGCTCAGAACCGCCACAGGGACTGATAAGCCCTACAAAACATAGACAAACTATATTGTGCAACAACCCGAGTATATGTTTAATTAATTTGGGGGAAAAAAAAGAACAATACATTGTTAGTTTTTACTGTGATCTAAACTGTGGTGATCCCTCCTGCCAAGGAGAAAAAAAATCTTGCTAACACCAAGTTTTTTTAAAGACAGCTTTTTGGTTGGAAAGAATTTGGAGTGTAAGTATAGTCATCAGTGTCAAAAGACAAATAATTTTCTGATTCTTCACAAATTACTACCAATAATATCTGTTTCTTAAGGGAACAAGACAGCTGTGGATCCAAATGGCCAGAGCAGAGTCCTTAAAGCAACTCCAAACAATATTAAAAAAAAAAAAGGGGGGGAGAAAAAAATCCATTGTCTATACTCCTATCAGAGCTGCCCTAATAGCATCACAATGTGCATTTTAGAAAAAGCAGAGGCAGTCTTTAACAATTTCAAATAATTGTGTGAAAATAGCCTTGATCTCTCCTTAAACTGCTAAATCTTTCTAATGCTTCTCAAAAAAAAAAAAAAAAAGGCTCCAAATGGGTTTAAACAGCTTTGATGAATGTGAAACTTATCTCTCTGCTTGTAATATTTCCAGAAATAGTGCTATTAAGTTGGCTTGTGCATGGACACAAATCATTAGCAAATTGGACTCTTTATGTTAAAAAGGTTTTAGTCAGTGTTTAACTCTTACAGTGAAAACCATGTTCTAAACATGCTTTTAGAGTATAAACCTTGAGTTCTATAAAATGAGGCATTGATCTCTCTTACCCTTAATATTCAGTATCATGGGCATTGTGTGTCAGAAACTATGGTGGTCACTGACACAAACTTGCCTTTTGCTTATGCCTGAAGGCAGTTAGCCTGTGCGCGCTGAACGGTCTTCTGACACCTCCTGTGGCAGAGAGGATTTTTCCGTCTATCGCTGCCAGTCTTTTCTGCATATTGGAGGTGATCGTATTCCTTGAATTCACATGGGAACCAACTGTAGGACCATCCACAGCTACGGTACACAAGCCCGCAGATCTGGTCCCTAGACACAATTCAGAGCAGCCATCAACTCCCCTTCCCTCTTGCCTTTATTTTAGTGAGACGGTTTTAACTTTGAGCACTCAGAAACTTACTTTTCCCCTTCTGTGCCTCTTTTTGAATTCCCAGAAGACGGGCTATTTTAATGCCCATCAGTACCTAGGGACCAGGGAATAACACAGTCCACAGCTGCCATGTCATTCTTTTTTATTCCTGTTTAATTACTCAGTGCTTTTTTTTTTTGTCTGTTAAAGAAAGACAATCATTTGGCTTTCATAATATTTCAACAGTGTTCCATACTGAAGGCTAATGTCACAGTTTCTTGAATATAAACTAAATGAGCTAAAGCCACAGACCTAGTCCGCTACCCTTTTGTCTAACAGATTCAGACAGATGGTATCAACCAGTTGGAACACTCTTAGTTATAAGCCATTAAGATGAGCAGCGGGTCAGAGCCTTAAAAAATAGGTAAGTACGTATTTGCTTATAAAATGAGTTTCTAACTACTGAACAGTATAATTTAGTAAAATGGAGGCAAACCAATTTCTGTTATGAAACTGTTGCATACCAATTTCTGCCTCTGGTGATCAGAACTATTCTCATTTTCAGTTAGCTTTATTGTAACAGTGAGTGAATTAGCAGAGAATGCCTTCCTTTCATTTACAGTAGGATATTCTTCAGACATCTGAGTAACTGGAGTTCAATTTTTAAGAGCATACTCTAAAACTAACACAGATTTCAAGAGGTTTTGATTGCACCTTTAAATGCCCATCCCTACTGCAGGTTTTCTTGGGTTTGAATGAAAAGCAGAAAGAAGAGACTCTTACAAGCAAAAAGCAATTTTGTTAAGTTATACTTTCCTCTAGATCTGTAATATTTTAATACAAGCTCTTCAGGACAAAGACTATCTTTTCTTATCTGTCTGCACTGTGTATACAAACAACGAAGTCCTGTGCTTGACCAGGTCTCCAGCTTCTATTATAAGGCAAATAATGAATCCTACTTTTTTTAGATTTCTAACACATCTTGACTTCCTTGTTCTTGCCTTTTAAACTGCAGGACCCTTGAGGCAAGGGCTGACTTTATTTATGACAGATAACATGATGTATGCTGTTGGAGGTTAATTATAAAAAGAAACCCGAAATGTAACAAACCCCTCTGTAGTAAGGAGACAATTCTAAGGAAAATTTTGTGACAGTTTTAAACGCTGTATGGTATTATCAGTATTAACAGCTTTATTAGAGGCTTGTATTAACAAGTCTTAGTACAGTATATTAGTAGCAGCTGGCTCTGCATTAATTATCTACTAGTTTAAATGTGACAGCAAGATGTATTTATAGTGGTCAGAAAACTTGTCATTATCTTAGCTAACTTTATCTCAGTAAAATAACTCAAAGTATTCTAAACTTTAATGATAAAGCAGCACAGGTCATCAGTATAACTACTCAGTAATGTACCCCAGTGAAGTCCAGAGTATCTTTAAGAATGACCACTCTACAGATACATGCCATTCAGTATAACATTGTACAATTACATCGCCAGCCTTTAGAGATCTGGAAAAGAGCATCTTGCTTGGGATGGGATCAACACAATTCAAACCCTTTTAGCTTCTTGAACTAAACTAAATATTTTGTTTCGGATCTGTTCAACATTTATCTGTTTTGCCCTGTAGTGTCGTTGTGCCTAACATCCTGGGTACCAAGATCCATATAGCAACGTCTCCTTAGTGCATTACTTGGGGTGAACCTGGGGATTCGTATGATGCGTGAGGTACCTTGTGGCACACTCAGAAAATCTGTACGTAGCAAAAAATTAATAATGCAAGGTATCTAAGCTCCAGCTCTTGTGAGGTATCAAGATCATTTCAGGGAGACTTACATTGATATTGAGCTGAGCTAAAATGAAATGCTTTGGTTTCATTCAAAAAATGTTATTCAGTATTGCAGTTTTGTAATATTCAGCATTTCCTTTAGATCAGAAATACTAAAGTGGCATGTTTTGACATTTCTGAACTTTGTGATTTTCAGAAGTTTCAGTAGTCAATGTTTGACTTTCTGTTCCAAATTGGGATAAAAGCAAATACGAAGACAGTGAAATTTTCAGTGGGACTGAAAACACATGTTCTTTCAGCCCTAGCTGTATCCTCGTTCCACATAAAAAGAGTTTCAGATATTTGCCAGGAATGCTGAATTTTGACTAGTTTCACTTTATTTCCTGACAATATAAAACAGTGGGGATGCAACATTTGTATAACTGTAATAGGTGACTGTTTATTAGCTGGCCTTCTCAGAAGTGGAAATTTAAGTGTGAGAAAATGAAAATTCAGCATATGTTTGAGTTTTTCTGGAGATGTGTAAACTTGAGCCTTTCTTCTTGCAATGATTCTGTCTCATTTTCCCCAGGGGATCCAGTGTTTCTGCCTGATGAGTCCCTGTCCCTGCATGCTCCTTAAGCAGAAAAAAAGGGAGTGGAAGCTGACACTTCTGTTGGGAATATCTGTGCCGTGTGGGGATATACCAGCTCCAGGCCTCTTTCTTGGTAACATCCTTGGGAAAGGTTCAGACACAGGAATTCCTGCAGAGACTCAGGCAATTGAAAGTCACCTTCTGATAAGTCTTTAGGATCTCTGTCGTGCTCAGGTGAAGTGTATAATCTGGTGTCTCAGTGTCTTCTGCCATTGTGGAAACATGTATACTGGGAAAGAGTGGAGGCTAAATGTCTGTACTCTGTCTTAAGTGAACAGCAAAGGAAATTAACCCATTGTGGCCTCTCTATCTGGTATATCCCATTCACGTATACAAAGAGGCACGTTTGCAAACAGTCAAGGCGTTACTCTAGATGAGAATGAACTGCTTCCCATGCTTGCTCAAGAGGTTGGAAAGTTTATCTTGCTCCTGTACAAAGGGTGAGTACAATACATTTGATTCCAGTGAGCTGTTATCTGTAACAACCTCCGTATCCTGACACCATGACACTGAAAAACAGTATCACCTCTCTAACAATCCCCACCCCATTCATAAGATTGCAAGATACACTACGTTATTCTTAATCTCACACACAGTAGAGAGTCTCAAAGTGCCAAGGGGCACACAACAACGTGCAGCGTTTGGCTGCAGAAACCCGTGTGATTTGCTGCGCAAACACCTCACTTCCCTCTGGGCTTCGCCATTTGGGAACAGTTCAGACTCCACTGCAGCAGGCAGGGAGGCTTCCCCGCTCCAACGGGGATGCTCCCTTGCCCATCTCAGTCTTTGTCACATTTTAGTCATCTCCCGAGCATGACAGGTAGACTTCCTATGTATAGACGGTTCTCAAGCTGCAGTAATTAGGGCCGAGCAAGACAGTCCAAGGGATAAGCCAGCTAAAGCAAAATACGGAGCATATATAAATGAGGCCGCTCAGACAATGAGATGCCTTTACCTTTGAAAGGCTGGAAGACTGCTTCCCAAGGAGAACGGGGTGGGGGGCAGCTTCAAAATGCCTTGGGCTGTGCTGGTCCTGATGTGAGCAGCGTGCTTTCTGTATCACTCACCTTGTACCTCTGGTGAAGCTGAGGATGCTGGGGGAAAGGCCTGCAATGCAGACAACCCAAACCTGCATAAATGAGAATGTACTTTAGTCACCCAGTGCTTTTTGTGTTGTTGTTTTTTTTAAGTGTTTTTTTGTTTGTTTTTAATACACAGGTATATCCAGGCCCAATGCTTACAGATAAAAATCAGTGTGACCAACTCAGGGAACAGTCAGCTGTGTTCCCAGCTGCCCTGGGTGGGAGCTTCCTACACAAGCTATCCCCCATGCACATCTCCTAAATCTGTGTTCAGCAAAAAGTGCTGGTGGCCTGAACACCTTAACGAGTCTTGTTGGTGGCGATATATTGGGCTGCTGTGATCCTCCTAGCAAACACCTCACATTTCCCGTAAACCAGGTGCTAAATCTGTGCTAATGCCATGTCCTGCTTGCAGAAGTTGAACACGCAAGCATTGCAGTTGTGGTAGTTGTGGTAGTTCCCCTGCTATGACCCCTGCTGTAGGACCTGAGCTGCTTGCTTTGCTCTGTGATACCTGAGAGGTTCACCACACAAGCCTGTGACATGCGGCTCTTGCAGGCTGCCTGTTTTTATTTTATTTTATATTATTTTGTTTGGATTTTAAGTATCAGAAGGGCTCTCCCCAGGTGTAGAGCACAGGTCGAGCCAAACCTCAGTCTTGTTTGGAAAGTAGTTTTTAATACCCATCTGGAGTGTGGATGAAGGTGAAAGTTGTCAGGCTGTGAAAAATGGAATTGGTGTTGGCTGACCTGAAATAGGCCGTAAAGTTCTATTCCTCACAAAGGCAAGATATATTATTGCTGTAACGCCATTATTCCGCTCCATCACTTTTAAACCTTGTTCCCATTATCTACAAGTTAAATATAACCCTATGTAAAAACAGGAAGGACAGCGCTAAGTTGTCCAGCTTAACAGCACACACTTAAAACATAATAGAGCACTTGTTACTGTATTTTATGGAACGGAAACTCCAAATGTAAAGATGTATTAAGGAAATATCTCAAAGTTATTAGGGAAGGATATTTACAATTACAGATTGCTTTATATTATGCTTTTATGAACATCTCAGGAAATGAAATAGCCCTCAGCTGTAGCGAGTGAAGAGGGAGGTAATTTTCCTTAATACGGGTGATAAAATTAATCTGATTGAAATCGCTAGCGATTATTTCGCAGAATACTGAGTGGCAGTACAATCACTTACACTCTTTTATATTTTTTTAGTCAAAGCTCGTGTAGATGAAAGCTAATTACAAAGTAGTGATGTGAAGCGCTAAGGAAATAGTTTGTATAGCATAGAACAGGCACAGCTAATTGGGGTTTGTGATTACACAGATTGTTGTTAGGGAGAATTAACTACCAGCAGTCTCTCCTGCAAAGCTTCTCATCAAGGGAAAGTAAAAATAGACACTGGATCTGTTATTTATCTAATTATGCTATGAATATTTTCACAAGCATGTTACACACTCTCAAATGGTTTGTTGTTCAAAAACTTTCAGTCTCATGTTGCTTCTGATCAAAGTATCAATATGAAGTTTCTGACATTTGTTTTTTTTCACTTAATATTACACACCCACTCCACAAAACTATGCCTGGGAACTGAATGGTATGAATTTAGGCATCTATACATAATGCTGTGGCAGTGGGAATGCATCAAAATGATTATTAGAAAGGTGACTGGACAGAGAAGATTGCAGCGAGTGACCAAAGTAAGAAAAGCCAAGAGGGGCTTGAAATAATAGCATTGAGAAATATTTTGTTGGCTATTATTGTTAAATTGTTGTACAAGCCTACAGACAACTAAAACCTTGCAAATATGCAAAAAGGCAGGCCTTTGTTTTACACTGCTCTATACAGAAAGGGAAAGGGTGGAGGGAGGAGATGTTCCATATGGAGACCCTGATCTTGTAAACTAATCTGCATGGGAGACTCCTTATGCTGCATGGAGCCTCACTGAAATCATTAGGACTCTGTGTGGTGCAGTGTGTAATCAGGCTGATAATAGATGCTCAATGAATTTGTTACATGTTTTGCTTTGCTTTGTTACTGCCTTTTACTTGCTGACCTGGAGCAGCTCGCTGAGATTGAAAACTGTCATGTGTTAAAGTTTCAGAGAAATCCGTAAGAGCTAATACAGAAAGCCGCTTAGAGTCCTAATTTCTGGTGGATTATTGAATTAATGGATATTACTTAATAACAGATTCAGCAAACTTTGGTCATCACCAGAGTAACTGCGAGTATTTTGGAGGAAGGCCCCTGAAGATCTTACCGCTGGGTTGTAAACCTATGTATTAGTAGTCCTAGCATAAATATTTGTCAGTCTCCGTAGAAGGTCTTGGGGAAGCGGAAAGCAATCACAAAATGCTTAGGCAGTGGCATTCAAACAAACTGGCAAGCATTAATATCACTGCTGAAGGGAGCACCACACCTTCCTGGGAGCACTGCTTCCTGGAATCACTGCCTCTTGGTGGAAACCTCGGATACTGCTGTCTCTGTGCATATAAAATCTCTCTATACCATCCCTCAAGAAGTACTTGAATAACACCCAGCTGCATTTTACGCAGGGGCTGGATGCTCAGTATTTGTGAGACATCTTAGGACAAAACTGCAGCAGAGTATTTTCCATCTGCGTAATCTCAATTTTCTGTATTATACAGAATGTATGGTCTTTCAAACTCAGTTTAGAAGTCTGAAGATGAATGGGTAATTCATAGCAGTTTAATAATTCATACACAAAATAAAAGCAAAAAGTGTCAGAAGAAGCTTCTGACTTTGGGTGGTCAGTATGAGACGCTTGGGTTTGGGTTTGCTTTGTAAAAATTCTGAGTTGCCACAATCTCCACGTTGAGTTAAAATTGAAATGCCCCAAGTCAGAGGACCATTTTAGCATAAGCTCATATGCTTTTATTTTGCTCTCCTTTCTTCTTCTATTTTTCTGAAAAATCCTCAGGCAACAGCTTGCTAAACTGTGAGTTGTCCTATAATCCAGCAGTTTCCAAACTTGTTTGAACGAACAGCACTGAAAACTTCTGTCAGTGCTGCAAAAATTAGTCCTGCTGTGGAAATTGCCCTGTACCCAGAAATACTTCTAGCTGGCTGGATGTCATGGTGGGAGACAGAGCCTATATCTTAGTGTAGGCCCCAGGGATGGGCTATAACCAAGGCTCCTGGGGGTTTAGGACCAGGTGACTTAGGACCATCCATGCACCAACCCTCACTGATAAGTCTCACCCTCACCACAGCCTTACCAACTGTGCTCCTGTGGAGCACAGTGGGAAAATCCCAGGACAGGTGATTTATACTACCTCCATGCAAATAAACCCAGAAAATTTGAGATGTAGCAAAAGTTACTAACCATCCATACAAAAAATGGGAATCCATATTCACAGAAAAAAAATAGGTCTATCAAAATGATTGTGATGGGAAAGTGCTGTTATACCTTTAAATAATAAAGTTAGCAAGAGAATGTATATACAGAACCAGAGTAAAATTTTTCCAGAGAGGCTTTTTCTCTGGATAGTCAATTTAAGACAAGCTGGGTCTGATTTTAGAATGTACTGAATTCCTGCAGCTTTCACTGACTTCACACAGAGATGCCCAAAATCAAAGCAATAAATACAGCATTAAATGCCTTTAATAGTGCTGGTTCCCCAGCCCTCCTGCTCCCCCACCCCTTTTGAGGACCAGGACCACCGTCGCAGTGGAAACCCCTTGAGAGGAAGGCTGGATATGCATACTTTGTAATTTGCACCCTCCCCTTAAGACCAGACTATGACTTCTCTTTGGGTTCCCTGCCTGGGTCCATGTTCTCACAGGGGTGGAGGGATGAAGTGTAAGCTATGTGTGACAGCCTATAAGTGGACCATATCTACATATAGTACTGTTGGGGGCCACAGCATACAGCTCCTGTGCCTAAAAAACCCACATAAAGCAAGGTTTTAATTACCATTTTAAGTAAAGCCACCTTCTTGTGGAAAATCCCTGCAATCACAAACATCAGGCAGGGGAAGAGGAGCCTCAGCTGTGTCACCCGGTATTAGGGGGAAAACTTAGCAGAGACTTGCAGCTGGTCACTTCTTCTGTTCCTACGGTACTGCCAAGTGTACTGACGGCACTCTGCTGAGCTACAGGTATTATTTCCCAGATGTGGTACCTGCCTGCAGTGTAAGGAGATGGCATTTTACAGTCCTTTGCAATGGGGAGAGAAATAGGAAGAGGGGAAGGTATATAGAAAAGGAAACCTTATGCACCGGTTGGTTTAATTTACATTTGGAAAAGTATCAAGAACAGAGTTAGAGCAGACAGAACTGCTCATAGTAGGCATAATACAAGAGGCTCTCATTTTTTATGGTAGTACACAGAGGACATACTGGATCAGACAAGTTGTCCACCTCCGTCAGTAAACTGTTTATAAAATTGGATAGCTTCAGAGAAGCATGCCAGAAACTCTGCAGTAGGTTGTTACACAAACAAATTGCCCACAGGGAAAATTTCCTCCTAATCCACAGACTGTTTTATGCCCTGAAGCATATGAATTTACATCCTTTCCCAAAAGTGTTGGAATCTTTTTTTGTTTGTTTGTGTTTCTGCTCTTTACTACAATAACTGTGGCTATTTTGCTTATTGACCATAGAAGTTCAGTATATGCGTTATTACAATATTGTCACACATTTGTACATAAATATTTGCTAATTATTTTATCCAGAAAATGAGTACAAGTATAATGTAAAATTATATATTTGTTCATACTATTATTAATGGTCTGACACTGGCAGCACACTGTATTCAATACATATTAGAAGTTTTGCTGCCATTCTGTATGAGCAGAAGATAAGGATTATATTATATGTGTGTATGCAAATGATGAAGGGTCTGAACCTGTGCTAAGTAATTTCCCTGTGCTCCTCTACTTTGTCCACTTCAAGTGACAGCCACTGAAAATTAAATGGTTTTCAATAAAAATTCTGTAACCTGAAATGAATCCCTACAGGGTAATTAGAGTATCTTGCACATAAAAAGTAATCATGTCTCCTCCACTCGTGAATAATCTTCCATAGCTGATCGGCATCCCTGGAGTGCCGGTCAAGCCACGTCTGTAATGCCCATGAGATGTAACACTCAGCTGAGAGGTGTCACCCTGCCACACCGCTCAGGGACATATCCTTCCATAAGCACACAGTTTGGTTTGCTGCTCTGTGCAAACTGTGCTGTACTACTTTTTGCACTCCTGTTCTCCACCCTGCCTCCTGCTTTTCTGTCCTGGCAGTCCACCCTCCCCCTTTGGTCTAGGACAAACTGTGCTTTCCCCTATTTGACACCTACATTAAAAGTTCTGTCATCACTAAGGGTCTTAGGATTGATTTGGTAGAGATAGATTTTGTTCCAGCCAACTCAAGTCCTAAATATCGCAAGACCTACTTAAAGCTACAACTTACACGTTAACTTTTGGGAAAACATAAGCCTCATTGCCAGGCCTCAGATCTGGCAGAAAACTGGACGTTCCTTCGCCAAAAGCCACATGTTCATAAAAATGCTACACTGAACCTGTATCAGGGTATCCTAATTCTCAGGACCACTTGTACATGGGGCTCAAATCTGTTCCATCATGGTCATGGGACTTCAGCTCAGAGCACGAGCCAGACAAATGGAAGTCTTCCCTCAGTCTGCATTGCAGAAATGGCACAGATGAAACAATGAAAAAACACAGTCAAAAATAACTTTAACTTTGAATTTTTAAAGAAACACCTTCCTATCAACTAACGGGCCCAAACTCAGTAAATCTAATGATCTGCGATATTGATATTGTCATTATTCCTGTGTAGTACATAGACACCTAATTAGGAGTGCCTTTGCAATATAGTAAAGACATTCCCAGAGACTTACAATCCACAAAGGACATACGTGGAGGGTAAAGGATAGAAAAAAAAAAATTATCTCATTGATCTTAAGATGATAAACTAAGGCAGAGGACTGAAACAACACTTTTTTGAGACATTGACTTGAGGGGTCAGTTTTTGCACCCAGTGATATACACAGAGCTCAACATTGGGTCCAAAACCTAAGGAGGATCATTGCTTTGATTTGTTTTCATGTGTGCTTCAGGATCAACATTTCTCAGACACTGTTCAATACAGATAATTGGGGAATGATTCTCCTGCCCTAAGTTCTCAGTGTTTCAGCTTTACATGGAGGTCACTGTGAGACCAGCTGAAATTCTTCATGAAAATTAGGAGGAGAAAGCCCCAGAGTCACTGCTCAGTCATTTGTCAGGCATGTAAGAGGTGGGGGTTTCTACCAAATCAGGCCTAAAGGGACTAACACATATGGATAAGATTCACTCCTCTTCGCCAGTCAGAAAAACTTCCTCAGTGCAGAGAGATACATACCTCTGGACATCAGTTTACCCCATCCTAAGAGAAACACGTAATCACCCTCTGGAATAGCTTATCTTAGCTTAATGCATTTTAGGTGCCTACAGGTAAATTTGGAGGATCCCACCCTTGCCCAGTGCACCCCAGGTGACTGACAGTTTAGCAGCTGTTTTGCAGTGGTTCCCTTCTAGTCACCTCTACTGGAGCTACTCTGGTTTGTGCAGATGGGGAGGCACCTTTGGCATGGAGAGATTGACAAGGGCAGGACCTAGGACACCTCGGAAACCTTTGTCTAAATCTTTGCTTCATCTCAAACATGACAGGGACTGGTCAATTATACCTGATGGGAGTGCTCTTACCAATATGGTTTTCTATATTTTTTCCTCCAGTTCAGATTTAAAAAAACACCTCAGTAGAGATCCCGATTACATTTCGTCACTAAAGTTTTGTCACGACTTATCCTCTTGAGCAAAACGTTCTTGACTGCTACTTAACTATGCCTGAGTTTCCCTTTGATGGTCCTGACAGTCTTCTGGGGCAGCCCCCTAAATAAGTCCATCAAGACTCTCTCCGTGGGACATGTGTCTAGGTCTAGCGTTGAGTGAATCAGCACGGTGGTGCTCAGAGCTTCCTAATGCACGAGTTCAAATACCCAAAGCTTTCCTGCTTCATCCAATATGTGCTTATAGCTCTGCTCCCTCTGAGCAAAACGGCTGCAGTGCTCTGTTTCTAAAATGCAGTTTTGTTTTCCGTGCTGGCTGCCCTGTCCCCATACCGACCTCTCATCTGTCTAGGCTGGTTCAGGGGAACCTTCCTGTACCAAAAGACATCCATCCCCAGGCAGTGGAGTCCAACGGTAAGAACATAAATTGTTTCCTCACATCCTGGAAGCTCGGCGCAGTTTTACTATAGGTACTTAACAGGTAGTAACTGAGCCATTATGAACATGATAGAAATTGATGCATATACTTGAAGGATGACAGACTAAATCTTAATGTAGACCTTTTTATGATACAAAATACTGACTTTATGAATACATGAAGCTGCAATTTATTTACACCTTTAGTTTGTTTATAAAAAAATGCCTTATGCATATACTTTACAGCAGTAGCACTTTTAGTCCACATGTATAAATTATCTACTAACTTGCATGCACCCACAAGCTCGGTGGGATTCACAGTAGTGATGAGAAATATTACAAACTGCATCCTCTGAAGGTTTTGATTCACAGTGGGCTCGGTCCTGAGGTTTTGCCGTGATGGTTCTAATACAATAAAAATTCAGTAAAGAGGAAAAAAAAAAGGGAAAAAGCTGTCAGTGTCTTGTGGGAGTCTCTCTTCAATTCCTTGCCTGTGGTGCATTTTGCTTGAACATTGCTGTAGTAAGTTTTATCTACATGTTTATCTATCTGTCTACACCAGAGGATATATTGACCAGGATATTATTCCCCACCTACATCTAGCTTTGTCCTGGCTCTTAAATCTTCATTGTTACCTAGTCCCTTGACAAGCTCTACAGTGTTCAACTCCTGGGTGCCTCAGTAATACAGTACACAACAGATTTGCATATAGCTAAATCACCCCATGAAAATTCCCTTGGTGCCCATTTTCTACTTAAACTGGTGATTAAGTACCTCTATCTACTACAATTTGAAAAGCATCAGCATGTTCCTGGGTGCCTATTTCGGCTGGTTGAAGAAGTAATTTAGTTTTCATGGGAAATGTCAAAATTTTATTGTTTTTTTCCCCTCTGCTGTTCCGCATGCTGTTTTGGTTTTTCTTGAATAAAAGAGAGCAAAGCCATATATTTCAATGACACAAACAAGAATAATAAAAAAGGATAGATGGGGGGGGGGAGGGTGGGCCCCTTCTTTTTAAAAAAAAAACAACCCCCAAAAAAGCCCACTCCACAATTAGCAAAAGAACAAAGTAAATCTAAGCATTTTTATTGAAAGCTAGACAATTTCTTTTTTTTTTTTTAATGTTATCTGTTTCTGGTTTTCTCATCAATAACCAGCACATTTGGTGGGAAATCTGTATCTTGTTAAAAATATCTTCCAAGAAAATTTTTTCAGCAGCCCAAGAGTAGATGTACACATATACACAGAGACATAGTATGAGAAATCCACTTCTATAAAATGGTAAGCTTCATAGTTAAAAAATGTTCAACCATCTGAATGCTAAAGCCAAGACTGCACATACAGTCTTAATCTAATTCTCTTATGTATTTGCCTAACAGGACAGACTTAAATTCACGTATATGTTTTGACCTTTGTACCCATTTGCTGGAACAAAGCAGCAGTTACTGTGGTAGATCTGGGCAGATGAACATTTTCTTTGCCTCGAGGGAAACAGAGTCACTGTTCACAGCTGCTCCTACCCCACTTCCCTTTCTGATTGATAGCACGGACAGCATGGCTGCACAAATGGGCAGCATCAGGGCTCTGCTTCAGCTGATGGCTGCAGGCAGGTCAACCGATGTGAGAATGGCTGCCTTCTGAGGTGGAGATAGAATCATAGAATCGTAGAATCATAGAATCATTTAGGTTGGAAAAGACCTTTAAGATCATTGAGTCCAACCACCAACCATGCCCGCTAAACCATGTCCTGAAGTGCCTTGTCTACATGCTTTTTAAATACCTCCAGGGACGGTGACTTCCCTGGGCAGCCTGTTCCATTGCCTAACAACCCTTTCAGTAAAGAAATATTTCCTAATATCCAATCTAAACCTCCCCTCATGCCACAACTTGAGGCCATTGAGATACTCATACCTGGCTCTGGTAAAGACCATGGAAAGATATTTCCATCATATCGCCATGCCCCTGACCTTTTTTTAAGGATGGTATAAAATAAGACCCCACCTTTTTTTTTTTTTTCTTTTTTGCTAGATAGTATTGCACCTCAGATATGGGCTTTTCTGAAAACTCAGCCAACTGGCCCAAATATAAGCATCACCCTACAGTGGTTAGCGTGCTTTTAGTGCCCTAGCTAGTTCGCTGTGTCGCTCTAGGATCTAAGTCTATACTAACAGATAAAATGACCAGGGGCTGTTTTCTGAGGCCAAGTAGATGGCACACTCATGTCTATATGACTAAATTCTCTTACCCCTGCCTTGTCACTACTGCCACTGGGGGACTGTCCTTGCTCCAACCTATTCCTTGAACAGTGCCTGGGAGACTACCAGTGGGCACGTGCCCAAAACCTGCCGAGGAGCATGTCAGCAATTAAGCAGCTTGGATGATCATAGGCCTGCCTCCCAACCACTGATTAACTCACTAGCAGAGAGGTAGCCGTTGTGAGCCACGCGGGGTGACGGCCAGCTCACAGGCAGCTCGTTGCTCTCTGACACAAAGCTGTGACCTGTCTTTCAGACATTTTGCACATTTCCAGGGCTCAGGAGAAAAAAACAGGCTTATGACAACAAATGAAAGCAAGGAATCAATACAGCCTGTGATCTCATCTGTAACCCTGGTGTCTACCTCAGAATTTGAAAATTGATGGCTTTTGTCCCATGTGTTGGCCTTCTTTAGGTATGGACCATTTCCAGTCAAGGGAAGTGGAACCAAAGGGACTTCCACTTCCTTCTTTCAGGAACCAGAGGATCCAATATATGGACCTGATCAGCAGTGCTTGTTGCAAAATCAAATATAGGTAGAAAAAGGTGGTCTGTCTGTTACTTGAATTCCAAAACAATTGCAGATATTTAAGCAATAGCTCAGACACCACTCAGGAGGCAGCAAGCAGCCAGTTTGAGACATTGACTAGCTAGCACATTCTGGCCTATTTTTGTTTTTTCAGTAGATATCCATAAAATATTTCCCATTTCCACCCACATTTTATGCAGCTGTACTGTCTCTTTTAGCTGCCTACCACCCACTTCCCCTAATGATTTTTGAACCTGAGTTCAACCAGGTTTTTGAATCAAACAGATTCGAAAGAAGATGATGTCTCAAAGCCAGTGAAATACTTAATATTTTCATAAATATTGGCAGCTGAGTAAAAGAGCACCTATAAACTCCTGTAAGAGTAAGACAGGTAGAGTTCAGTTCATGTATCCCATCTGGCAGCAGCTTGCAGCCAATCAGCAATGATATACTGTCGAGCAGCTTTGCTGTGTCTTGTCTGGGATGGCATTGTAGAGACTGTGAGGGAGAACTGGGTTTTTCCAGGCAGAGCCTTAAAGAAGCAAAAGACACAAATCTGTAGGAAAACTCATTTCATTAGTCTGATTGTTCTTAGCATTTAGCCTAAGCTCTAGAGATGCCTGGCAGGGGACAACCAGTCTATGCTGGACATAACAGTTTCGGGTGCATTACTTAATTTCATTATATCAGTGCAGTGGCCTAAGTGGCTTCATTCTAGAATATGCATTTCAATAGTTTCTCAGGAAACACCTATCTTTCCTCCCACCAGCTTTGAAGAACTGCCTTGTTGTGTACACTTCCTGGGCATGCCTCCAATGCAAGTAAGTGTCATGTTAGCTTCAGCTATGCTGAAAAGTCCTGTATACAATTGTAAAGTTCATTTTTAGACACAGAGTGCATATTTAAGCTACAGAAAGAAGTATATTCTAAATACAAATCACTGCTCGGTTTGGATAGAAATGATTTGCGCAAACTATTCCTGGCATATCGAAAAGAGCAAACGTTACACTTAAAGGATGCAACACTTAAGGATCTTTTTCATTTTACTCAAATCAACTGTATGCCTGCACATTGTTTCAGTGCTGTATGCATGAACTTAGTGGAGATAAGAAAAAAAAAATCTACTGCATGTTCTCAGTCTCCAACTTGCTCATACAAAATCAATTTATCCAGAAAAAGATTATGTCCTGCTTCTCCAAAAAGGCTACTTTCATAACGAATTTCCATGTCAAATCTGAAACATTTAAGGTATAAGATTATTTTGAAGACCAAAAAAACCCCTTTATACAAGGGAAATCTGGATTTCTTCATGTTCAAAGATGGCACAAAACATATGCTAGAAAGATGTTTAAAATGGCAAACTGTGCCTACCTGACTCAATGAAACCTGCAAAAAGGGAGGCTGCTGTCATTTTCTAAATGATGTGGATTAATCTGAATTTCTTCAGCTCTGTTAGCCCCGGAGCAGCTGAGGCTTACTCCAGTGGCTGCAGCCTCAGTCATTTCTTACCTCACACAAGTGTTCGCTTACATCACTGGGAGACAGTGTAGGCACTGGTTCTGACAGTTTTAAACCAGAGTTTCTCCTAGAGTAATTAGCTAATGCATTATTGTGAATTAAAACCAGCTCATTCAAACTCTGAAGGATGTAGATGGGTAAAATAGCATAAACCCAATTTTGACCTCAGCAACGGAAAATTTCAGCCCACACACAGGCACTTCAGCGTACTCGAGTGGGGTTAGCTAGAAAGCAACAATTCCATCTAACGAAAAATGGTAAGTCTGAATATTTAGTTAATTTTTCATTAGGTATTTTTCATTAGGATGAAGGCCATCCCATACGAGTCGGAGGAGAGCAGCTACAGCTCTGAGCTGGGGAGGTTGCAGAGCAGCAGGTCTGGAGAGGAAGAACTTGCCTTCCTCTCTGCAGTCCTCCTCATGGCCACAGGGCCTTTGGGTGCTTCAGAGCTTCTGCTTGTGGGGACTGAACCAATGGTGCACTCTGGGCATGGGACTGTTCCCACGCCAGCTCTGTTTGTGTAAATGAAAACAGGATTTAAGTAATGTGTAAATCCCTAAATGTCTCTTAGTGTGACCAGTACAGGCCAGGATCCAAAATAGTCGTGGTAGCACAGGCACACAAAAGAAAACTTCCCAGTTAATGGTGGGCTACTTTTTGCTGGTTTTACATATGCCTCTACAATACCTGTGTAAAATACAAACTCTGAGCTTGCTTTTTAGAGGTGCAGTAGACCTATCACATGGAAGCTCATAGCTCTGAGACGTGCCTGTGATGCTTGATCCTTATCCATTGTAAAATGTCCTTTTTGCTGCCACTAATTATCTGTGGTCAGATAGAACACGTGTTCAAATAACATTTTGTGTTTCTGGTAAAGCACTTATTTAAATAATTTCTGATTTAGCCTTCATTTTTCTTTTATGTGTTCCAGCCTATTCTCTAACGTGCAGGCAGGCCCCAGACTTAGATCACCCATGCGCACATTAAGAAATGGTGTGTCTGTCAGGGTATTAATAGTCCAGCTCTAAATGAGGTATTTAGGGTTTTACCCTGACTCTACAGTCTTATTACTTATTTTACAACGTGTTGTTATGTCAGTTCCCATATCTACTGTGACCAAAGACTATCCTTCTGATAATATATTATTAATATCTATGCATTATTAATAATAATAATAACAAAGCAATAGCAGACATTATAGTTTTTATCTTTAAATATTCATGCATCAGCAAGGTAGAAACTAATTTCAGAATTATTATGTGAACGTTTCAAGCAAATGTAAATAATTATACAAGCACACAAGGGCAAAACATGAGTTCACTGTGGGTGCATGCAGAATTTAGATATAACTTGTTTTATTCACATTCTTAATATTTTAAATAACCAGAATTTGGAGTATGCATGCCCACTCACTTTAACAAATAAGTTGTTGAGAATTTCCTCATATACTCTATGCTGTTTAGTATCCAGGAAAAAAAAGGAACAACAGATGCCAGCTGCTGAACCTTAGTACTGTATTTCACACTGTGTTGAATGCAGAGGCTTCATACCAAGAAAATGATCAAGAACAATGCTTCTATAAAAATCAAAACTGTCATATTTTTCCTCTTTCAAATGAGAGGAAAACAGCATAACAACAACAACAAAAAAAAGCATGCTACACAATTACTTTTTATTATGAGCCAATTTTACCTAGAGTTCACTTCATCATAGTTACAGCTGAGGTCATTGCTTCAGAAATAAGTGGAGGGTTTTTTGGCTGCAGAATGAAGTATCCTGGCTTACCTTGGTACACTGCCACTTGGGAGCATCTGTTTCAAGAAATTTGTGGGTCAGGTTGAACTAGCTTCCATAGGGTTATGGTTATGGTTTTGCTATCCTTCTGGAAATTGGCCCTATTAGGTCAGGATCTTAATAGACTTTCTTGGTTTACTCTTCAGGAAGGAGATCTGATATTTATAAGAAAATAATAATTTCCACCTTAACTACATTTGACAAGTAAACATGTAAATGAGAGCATAATAACTTGGAAATATGTCCTATGTTACACCATTAAGAATTTGGATAAAGTAAGGGGTGTTCTGCTTGGAGAGCATTGCTACATTGTTTGTTCAGGGTTTGCATTTAAAAACAATTCTCAGCATTCTGAAGTAGAACATGAACCTGTGCTTACCCCATCAGTATGAATAAAAGGAAATGAAACCCATGTCAGATGAGTTGATTAGAAAAGTTAAAAGTTACAGAAAAGCTGAAGTGCACATACTGAGCAATTGTCCCACATTACTGATGAACTGCACTGAGAAACTTGTCTATGAAGTTATTGTGCAGATGAGTTGTACTAAAGAGGTGACTCTACTTAAAGAGTACTTGCTCATAATATATGAAGGGAAATACTGTTGTATCTTATTGCAAATTACACAACTGAGAAAAGAAATGGTTAAAAAGACCCAGCAGCTCCTTAGTTGAAAAAAAAAAAAAAATCTTTTCTGTTTTACTCAGTAGGGACGTTTGTGTTTAGGATTGCATGCAATGAATATGCATAATATTTAGCTTTATTCTTGTCATTGTTTACAGTGTACGCTGCCTCTGCTTTGGCAAATGGTATTTCCCATTTGGGACAAAGCAAATGGATACTGCAGAAAGAAGGGAGTCAGTCTGGGTTTACCATTACATTTAGGTTGGGAAATCCCATGACCCAGTGCTTTTTTTGTAGCCTCGTTGGGTCTTCTACCAGACAGGGAATTAAATTAAGCCAGGTAAAGAATTTGAAGGAAATCCTCTCTTCCTCTGGCACCAAGCTCAAGTTGCTGGCTGGGTCTAGGGGATTTTATGGGGATTGAAAGGGAACTTCCTTTGGAAGCATTCCATCTACTTGTGTATCTGCATGTGTACAGATGGTGGGAGCTCTGGAGCGCTCCAAATATTTGCTGATCCACACACACACACACCAAGCTAGCTCTGCTGTGACTCGGCCCTCCTTAGGCTACAGCTGGAGAGGGCAACATTTCTCTTATACTGCCCTAAACGCCTACATTTCAGTAGGATGCAAAATATGTCCCTAGGTGAGCCCCGTGATTCAGGTGAGGAAAGAGGTGCTTTGGCAGAGGGAAGACTTCTAAGTAACCTTCCGGATTGCCACAACCTTACTGCAAACCCTTGCAGGTCAGGGCACACCATCACAGGGGCAATACCACGCTAACCCAGCTACTGTGCCACCCGCTTCAGAGCACTGGGGAGTTTACAAACCATACACAGAGTCAGCCTGTGCCTCCCAAACCCCTTATAATCTAACCAGACAAAATCAACAGAGATGGGAGCAACCACTGAAGCAATTTGCTCCAAAGTCACAGTGCAGGTCTATGCAAAGGCAGGGAGACCTTAGAGAGTGGCCAAGGCAAAGCTGCCTGCTAGGTCACACTGCAAGCCGACAGCGGCCATGTTTCCAACACAGTCTATCAGAAGTGTATTATTGTGCTTACACTGTTTAAGTAGTAATGTTTTGCCTGCCCTTCAAGAAGCTGAGGGATTTGCAGCCAGGTATTTCTGATATGGGTAACTAAACAATTAGATAAAATTTCTATTAGTTTTCATTTCAAAAGTCTAGCTTTTTCAAAGTTTTTGGAAGAGGTAATTGATATAGTTTGGCAATTATTGCTTGAGAAAGACATGTAGTCTGAAGAAACATGCCTTTCCTCTGATGGGATTATGCTATAAGGTACCAGTGTTCCTTGCAGCCCACTTACGCACTTACACTCTCACTGTTTCCACAAGTAGGCTGTCTGCAACCAAAAGCAAATAATGAATTCACAATTCCATTCTCATTAAACAATTATACGTTTCTAATAGATAAAATTTACTTGTTAAGAAATCCTCCGTATCCTCTACTGGAAGGGAAGATGACCTTGTAAAAGCACGTAGGTACATTATACAAAAGGGCTGAATTTGTCTCCCTTTTCCTCACATAATTCAGTGGAAAAATACAAACTGCTGTAATGAGGGTTATAAACTACCATCGCTCAAATCTGACTTTAAAATTTGGTTTATTTAGAACATAGAAATACACATGAAATTTAATCAGCATCTCAAGTCACATTATGTACTCTCTGTTCGACAGGAACCGAGCACATAAATTAGCTGAACTGGGAGCTAGTCCCAGATCCATCCCTACTTGGCTACAGCACCTTTTGCTAGGAACTTCCAGCAGGGGAAGCTCTTGGCACATCAGTATCTTCCCACTTCTTCAGGAGAGAGCAAAGTTTAGGCAAGTCGGAGCAGAGGGTGGTGTGGGGAGGAGGAGGCGAAGGAAGGGAGGAAAAAAATCAGCAGTGGCCTAAATAATCATATTAGAAAATCAGAGAAAATATATTATTCTGATCAGACGCCTTTGTTGCACCTTAGGAGTTTGAATCGCATAGAGACGTGGTGTGTAAGAGCAGGGAGACTGAGAGTATTTTTGTATGAAACTTTGCGGCTCACAATACTCCTTCTGTGAGGGAACCATGTCCAGTTTGGGACTGACAGGCAGCCTACAAGCTTTGTGCCAGCACACTAATCCCTTGTCTGTGGGTTACTGAAAAACTACTTGCATTTTGTTCCCAGTTCACCTTGGTGAAAAAACCCAATTCCACATAAGATGAATCCAGTGTCTGCAGAAAGGCAGTCACCTAATTGCACAGTGAAGCAGAAGAAAGCCTTGCAAATGGTATACAATTTTCAAAGTGTTCCAAGCCTTAGGCAAAAGCCTTTCAACTGTGTCTAAAACTGAATGATAAAATATGTTGTACAAATTATCTGTGAACAGGAAACATGTGGTAGTGGCAGGGGACTGAAATGTAACACTTGTAAAGAAATGGGAACTGCCAGTCATTTATACCCTTTTACTTTTCTCTCAGTCACAAGTTCCATCATATTTTTTTCACCATCAGTTGATGTTCAAGTTTATAATAAGACATTTATCAGTTCTCACTAGGCCAATTACAGCTTTGTAGCAAAAACAACAAAAAAATAATACCCCGTATGAAGCTAAAGGTTTAGTTTTGTCCCTTTCTTCGTACTTCTACAGAGTTTCTGTTTTATCATTGTGAGGATGTGTGTGGATGGCATTTTGAAAGAGCTTCAGTACTGCAGAAATCCCTGGGATGCCAGTCATCTGCACTTTAGACTAAAGTAATCATAAGTTGAGAAAACTTTCTCAAGTCCTGTCTATAAAACAGTATTAAAAATGAAATAGAGAGAGCGAGAGGAAGAAAAGGGAAATGCACAATTACTGTTCAGCAGGAATAAAAAAAAAGCTCCAAACCCCTTCTATTCTGAAAGCTCATTTCTGCTTCCTTGCTCTTAAAGTTCCTGCAGTAATGGTGTATCTTATATTTTCTGTTTTTTAAAGATGTAATCTTTATCAGCAATACCAACCACTGTGCACTGTGGTCTTCATTGATGGAATTTTTTATAGTTTACCTCCAGAAGAACACTTCAAGGGTGAGGGGGAGACAAAACAAAAACTTCTACTTTTTTGCTTCAACTTGCAAAACAAAAAGCGAACAGTATTGCCAAGTCTCAAGAATTTTTTTGGCATAAGTGAAACATGAGATTTAAATATGGTGCTTAAAAATGCCACCTGCAAGCATCTGGAAAAAAGACAAAACCACAAAACAACAACAGGATTTTTATCCATCACATTTTTTTAGATAACTGGATATATTTAGGCCTTAGTTCTTCAAAGCATTAGAAGCCATAAATACATAGAAATGTGTGTGAATGTCCATCCACAAAGCAAAGTTCTTTACTGACTCACTGAATGACACCCTAACCCTCATTTAAGACTGTATTACTTCTTCGTCTACTCCTGGACTACTAGGACTACTGCTGTCCTAATTACACCACATTAGTGTCCTTGGTTTACTGCAGGACCAGAACCAGTCATGCCCGTTGTGATAACATGGCTGGTGTAATTTGGTGAACTGGTGAACATGCAACATTAGTGTCTGTCAAATCGATTTCCAGCTGATATTTCCCGTTATGTATATGACACAGAAAAGTACTTGAGAAAATAATTAAAATTTTGATTGTATCTGAGATAAAAAGTCTTGCTTTCAAGTTCTGCTAAGAGAATCTTTCCGAGGCAAAAGAATTAAAGGTTTTTGCAGCATTCTGAGAGACTAATAAAGAGGTTGTGTGATTTAAAGGTCAGCTCATTGGGCTGGGACTCATTAACATAACTAGGCAAACAATAAGGTGGGGGTTTTTGATTCAGTGATCAAAACCAAGCATTGGGAAAAATCTCAAGCAGATCTTTAAAAACAGTTTCATAGTTAAAACAAACCCAAAGCAAAATAAAAAAAAAAGTGCTTCAAGCTGTCTTTTTTTTCAAATTTGGGTCATTTTTCTTGGAAGAATGGAAATACAAAGTAGTATTTTAAATTGAAAAGGCTAAAAAATTTATTCTGAACTATTTTATCACTTTTCAAAGGAAGCATTTCATTTAAAAATATCACAATGAAATATTTGTAAACAATTTTAATGTTTCCCCTCCCTTCCTATTTTCTGGCCACAAATATTTACTGCTGAGAATTTGCAACTGGTTTTGCTCCCTGTACCTGTGCCTGCACTGTACACCAGTAAAAACTCCTCAGCCTCAGCCTCCAGTAGTCCAGGATGGGATCTGCTAGAGAACACAGTGTCTGCTTCCCATGTTGCGTGTCTGGATTTACTTTGCATGAAAACCAGGAAAGCATGAAGCAATGATGGTGTCTGTTGGCTCTTGCATGGAAGTAGACCCAGACAGATCCGGGAAGCATTCCTGGTTTCCCCAGTATCAACCTAAGCTTTGAAATATTAGGATATTTATTTATTGGCTTTATTATTCATTTAAAAAAACCCCCACTTGTTAAGTTCTGAAATAAATGTCCACTTCTGTGATTTGATAGCTACATGACTTCTGGTTAGTATCTGTGTATTTTGAGCCTTCATTTTGCCTATCTGCACAGTGAGAATAATAATAACTGTTTCTTTTGAACAGAGCTTTGAAATCTTTAGAAGAATAATGCCATATAAATATATTTGACTGTTCCAAATTATTTGTGCTTTTTCTCTTTCTCCTGTTATTTCCCATTTAACTCTAGCTTTTTTACAATAACAGAGAAAAAAATCTCTGCTTCTGAAAACTTTCAGTTGTAGCTACTTCTTCCATTCCCTAGACCTAAGTTCCTAAATTTATGGAAGAAAAATCCGTTGAAGGCTAGTAGACATGAAGATATCACCTTTAGCTTAGGAAATGCTTGAGCCATAGAGTGCTGCAGTCCAGCAGAGTATTTGGACTTCTGTTGTGATTCTCATCCTGTTCCGGCACTCTTCCCTCAGCATCTAATACTGTCTGCTTCTTTTCTTCTTAAGGGTTGAGCAAGGGTGTTTTGCTCTGCCACATCAGAGGCTGGAAACGTCTTGTAAATATCCTGAGCCAAATTTCACTCCCAGCTACTCAAACGGGTCACCCCTTTCCATCCAAGGAATTCCTTTCCTGTCAGTCCCACAGTCAGCCACTCTAGCAAAGAAGGAGCATTACTAGAAGATGCTGGGATCTGGCCTCACGTTGGTGCTTCCCTGGAGCAACAGGCCTCTGAAAGCATGCACTTCTGCTCTAGTTCCCAGTGAATTCACTGGCTTACCCTTGCAATTCCAAAATCATTTGTCCATCATGCTTTGCAGGAGCTGCTGCACATTCGCCACAATGAACTGCACCTTCATCTGCCTGCAATGAGCCCAGGGTCAGGCTTTAACCCCACATTAAAACCCCAGGAACTGAAGTACAAATCTGTCCTCGTTCTGGAAGAATATTGTCTACTTTTGGAGGCATGGTATTGGACTTGTTGGTTCTTGGTTCCAACCCTGTATGGATGTTCTTAATCTCCTTATGTCAGGTTTTTAAGTCATTGATGGGTCCTCTGGGGAATGGAGACAGAGAAAGCAGAACATGTTTCACCTGTTAGTTTTTATATCTAACTTTATCCCTCAACACACACGAACACATGAAAGAACAGGTACCTAAGCCATGTTCTTTCCTGGCCGTCCATCTTCACTTTATCATCTCCTAACACTCCTAACTAATAACCTCAAAGTAATGACATCCCCAGGTACCAGACTGTCTTTTCTTTCTGCTGAGGAATGTGACTGCTTTCAAAGGGAAAATCAGCCCTGTGTCATATAGGGATAAGGAGAAGAAAAACTGCATATGCAGTGCAATTGCTAGTGATCGGTTGTTAGAGTCATTTTAGAGGCCAAAAATACCTTGTTTGGCTTCTGGTTGCCTCTACAAAAGAGTGCAGTGGGCCTCCTTCTACCATATCTACCATCCCCATTAGGATGTTTGGAGTATTCTGGTTTGAAATACAATATTTTAATAATGATTGTCTGTTTTTTGGTTTTTTTTTGTTGTTTTTTTTAAAATCACAACTCTCATATTGTCGCACATGGACCGGTTGTGGTCTACAAATCACTTTTCAGTTATTATAATGGGCCAATGGGCTGTATTATGTTGCCTCTTGACCTTGTTCCAGATGGCAAGTGTCACTAAAAACCCTAAATACTTGCCTAATATTGCAACTGCTACATTTGCTAGTGAGATGCTATGTGATCACAAATGGGAAGGGAGATGGTTCATGAGTCAACCTCTCCAATAAGGTGTGTCATCAACATGATAAATCCCTGAATGGGGTGTCATGCGTCTAGTGAAGTGAAAAATATTATGAATCTATTTTCTGGGGTCTGCAGGTGGGAGGAATTTCCGCCTGCCTTGGTACCGGTGAAGATGGACTAATGCGAAGTTGCCACAGAAAAAAACCCGTTGTAAAGCCACTTTGAGTGGGATTCTCTGAATAGACAGATAAATTCTGTCTCATACAGCCTCTGCTGAAGGAAAATAGAGCAAAGTATGTGTGTTGCTGGAAGGACACACAACTATAAAACAAAGACTTATTGTAAGGGTGTGCCATTGCTCTAACTTGTCTCCTTGTCAAAGTAAAAAGAAATCTTATGGACCCCTGTGGGATCTGCGCTAGGCAGCTGTTGTGTATTTCAGGCTATCCTAATAATGATCAACCTACACTGCCATTAGGTAGTTCATCAACAGGGAATTTCTCTTTTGCAAGGAGGCATATTGTCACCTTTCATGTGCACCGTGTATACCTGCAATTTTGACCCACACTACCTCAGCAACCTGAGAGAGTGTTGTTGTTGCTTTAAAGGTGAAAAATACTTTTCCAAAGCCCAACCAAAATCACCTGACAGCTGAATTAACAGGCCAAAGTATTGCTAATTCACTGTCTCAGAATTCAGACCCAGTGAGGCAGATGTCTCATGCTGTGGATGCTATTTACTTTTCCTGGGTGCTCCTTGCAGTGCCTGGAATATCCTCCGCTAACTTTAAGCAGCCTCTTTTGACTGGTTCACATGCTGCAGCAGCAGAAAATGTCTTGCTTCAAGCTCAATAGGAGGCTGAAGCATTACAGGCTTTTGAGAGGGAAGGGGAACTAAGAAATGGGAAAGAGTATTGCTGCTTAACCAGGAACCCCCACATGAATAAGATTAACTAATGTTTTCCCCAACTTCTACCAAGTGGCTTTGATAAATGACTAAATACATAATGCCATTTGATTCAAGTTAAATTCTGTGCTGTTTTTCAAATCCCAGTTTGAAAGAATGCTGCTCCTGAGAATGCTACATGGCACAGTGGGCCAACATGTTTTTACAATAATAATAATTTACATTTTTATTAAGAACTTAATTTTGAAGTATCCCAAAATGCTTCATAAAAACCATACACAGAGTGTGGCAGATTTGCTATCAATGGGAGCAAGGCAGGGAAAGGAGGCAAAACTTTGTGAATAGGCTTCAGCAATCTCTATTTTATGGAAAGTGTACGTGGTCTTTAATGTTTACATAGGCAAGATGGGGCCTCAGTTCTTTAACGATCAAATCCAAAAGAGTCCAATGGAGGAGAGCAAACTAAACCAAATCTATCTATTAAGAAAAGAGGAGCCTCCTTTAAATTTGCTGCTTTGAGACCAGGAGCTTGTGGTTTTAAAGGATTATATATTCAAACTTGAAACAGAGTCTTATGAGCTAATTTTTACCCAAATTTTCCTGATAGGAACAGCCAAATTCTCAGTCCTTTTGCTCTGCAATGTTGTACTGAAGGGAGAATAAAACAGGCATAAGGGGATGTTTTTAGCCTTGGATGAAACACTGGAGAACAGATACATGCTTAGCTGCTGCTGTTTTAAGGCTTGGCCTCCAGCTTCTTGTTGAACCCATAGAGGATGCAGTGAGTGGATATAAAAAATAGATATTCATACTTCCTTGGAAAGTCACCAGGAAAAGACCCTATTTCTGTACCTTTTGCATTGTTCCTCCAATTTCCTACGAGCACCCCAGGATATGTCCATGCTGTTCTGCTCTTTATCCACCACGTGGGTGACCCAGGATGCCTGCCCCATGTCCTCTGCCCATGTAAGTGACCACCCCCCCCACCCCCCAAGCCCTCCTTTCAGGTAATTTTGCCAATGTAATTTCCTCTTTATGCAGACAAAATCTCACTGACATCAGAACTTACGTAAGAACCAAATACTAACTGCTAGCAAGGTAGTATCTCCCCAAGAAACAAAGTCTTCAGGGTTCTGAAGAGAATGAAGATCAGTGTAGCACCTTACGGGTTCCTTCAGCCAGCTGTACACCAGAAAAAGAGAAAACAGTGCTGGTCAGTATGTACGATTCATCTAGCTTGACCTAGACCTGCTCCCACTGCTTGGACCCAGAGCTTTACAGCTCCAACAGCAAAGTTGTCCCACTAGGGATTTTCAAAGGACAAAATGCACAAAGTAAGAGAGACTTAAGCCTTGTCCTGCTGACACTGACACCTGTGTTGAAACCCAAGCTGCAAGGTTACATTGCACCTAGTGATGGCATAATGCTCTCACACTTTCAGTCAAAACAACTCTCTTTCACTTGCCTCTGTTTTAAATAGAGGTTGTGCAGTGCAGAGGATGGAGCAAGCCTGCTGTGCTCTGCCCCAGCAGTGGCTGCATGCCAGTCCCCTGTGAGCGATCCTCTTACTTGCATCGCTGTTAGAACTGGTGCTATTTCTATTACGATGCTTTCCCTCATTTCTGCTGAGAGGGTTTATGAGAGTTCCCTTCAGAGTAAATTGCTCCTCTGTAACTTCATAAGGTTTTAAAAATACAATTTAAAGCCAAAGCCTAGAATCATATTGCTGTCTCCATGTTCTGCAAAGAAGCTGTCAATTAGAGACACCAGGTGGGAGCAAAGATCACTGAAACCAAAACTGAATTGAAACATGGGGTTTTCTGCCTGCTGAGCAGTTGGTGAGCATGTTTGCTGTTCTTCAGTTGGCATAACCGATTTAGTGTGAGGGACAAACTATTGCATTCTTAGAAGCTGAGAAAGTTTATCTATTATATTGCCATACAGTGCTATCCCAGAGAACCAAAGTGAATGTCTGAGGGAAACAGGGACTACCGACAGTTCTCCAGTTTGCTGAACAGAACGGTTTAATGCCTGAGGCAGCTGCCAGAAGGCTCTGGTTCTGTCCCCAGGTGAGATGCAACTTACATCATAACCTGGCAAAACCAGTTTTCCTCTTAAGGTCTCTATTTTCCTTACCAGGCTTCTGTTTAGCAGCAGCATTAGTTACACCAGGACACCCCCAGTGTCGGTACCTGTCACAGCTTCCTCTGGGACAAAGTAAATTTGCATCAGTGCTGAAATAGTGTCTTAAACACACACATACACTGATGCAAAACAGAGCACAATATATTTGTTTCAAGTTTGCAAGCTGATCAAGATTAAATCACAAATGGTTCAGCACTATGGGCCTTAGTAATACCTTTGTACAGGTTTTCAAACTCTCTTTCCAACTGCTCTCTCCTGACAGGGGGAAGAAATGTGCTCTGATCACATCTATGGTCTTCCCTGGCTGTATCTACTCTCTTTTTTTCATGTGTGTTAACTAAGACTAGGTAAAAGTCCAGCGTGTCCGAGCCTGATTCACCTATATCACTCCTTTAGAAATTCTAGTGCCCCTTTCTATAGGCTGTAGCTTTTGGAAAATTAAATAAACTATTCTAGTCTAGATAGAGCCTCATTCATTGCCCAACCATTATTATCTTAAATCCATCATTACTTGTCATTTTCTGTTTTATAGCTTCCTTTGAATATTACTGCAAATGTAAGAAGACTGATGTAATTTACACAAAGTGAAGTAAATTCGTATAATTCAGATGCATGCAAGTTATACGTAATATTTATATAAAAATAATGCAAACGTTTCCTAGATGTTGCCAATATGTTTACTACAAAGTTAAAGTTTCTTTTCCTGGGAAGAGTACCGATAGAGCTGTGCTGCGCTTAAAAACCATGAACAAAGCTTTGTCTGTAGAAGAGAATAGAATAGGATAGGTAGATAGCCAGACTGACTAAACTAAGCTATCCAAAGGGTATAGATAAAACAGCAGCATTAACAAGCAGCAAAGGCAAGGCTCTAAATTTTTAGGCTCTAAATTATTAGACTTAAATAGGAGGATAAATCAGCTCTTGAAGGGAAAAAAAACCCCATCAGGGTACAAAGTCCTGAATCAAGCAATAAGTCACCAGGACCAACAACTATCACTTACAGACAAGACATGAAAGTGATGGCTCATGTAAACCTTGAAGGAGAAAGATGTCCCCATACCCTTTGTGGAATGTGTTCACTCTTGAGCAAAAAAATTTTGGATGCCTTTCCTATACTGAGAGAGAGACAAATAACTGCACCTAACACTGCTAATGATGCACTGCTGTCAGAGTCAGAAGAACCCTAAATATAATGTATTCAGTGGGCTCCAGTGGCAAAATGGGTATTGCACTTTCATGTGAATAGTAAAGGGTCTGTTAAGCAGTTACACCTGTGAATAACTTTAAGTATTTGCATAGTTCCACTTGCTACATTGGGATGAATCATGTGAGTGATGTTACCCACAGGCACATTTAAAAGTATTGATCCTAAGGGCATGTCATGAATTATTCCACTAATTCATAAACTGATCATTAGGAAGTAAGCTTCTTACAGAGATTCAGGCATAAGGGTTTTAAAACATAGCTTATGAGTGAAACTTAAAACAAACCCTTCTTTAACTTTAAATCCACATCTTTTTCTCTTGAAAAAAACCATAAAAAACCCCCAACAAAAAATACTGATTACCCATTGGGTTTCCCCTTCCCTTCCTTTCTTTACTGGAAAAAGCTTGCAAGTTCTGTGGAGCACCTGAAGATTGATGATATAACCCCAGAAATGCTATGACTAGACTTGCAGCTCTTTCCTAAGCAAAATGGAGAGCCCTGCCACGACATACATTATTTAGTATGGATGAAATGTGCTGGACATTACTTAGACTGATCTAGCGTTCATCCAGAGTCACAACGTTGGAGAAGTAGTAATCATGAGCATTGGTGCATGGAGAACTCGTTTATCACTAGAGAACCACAAAAGAAAGAGCCCATTTGAATCTTATTTTCAAGTGTGCTTTGAAGCGCTAAGGTTAACAAATCCTTTAGTCACATACTGTATAGCCCTAATCGAAGCTTTTTCTACTTGGTCCTGCAGAGTGTGTCTTTTTGAATGAACCCCCTACAGGAATAAAAGGGACAGTGTAACTCTGAAACCACACTTCTACTTGAAACTGGTCTACCTGCTTTTGTGACAAGTAGTCCTGATGGTGACCGCAAATGACACACATAATTTTCCTGTTTGTTCAACATGTGTGTTTGATAGCTCTTTTTATACAGATGGTGTCACCATCTTCCTTGTTAGTGTATGTCTTTTACTCAGCAACCACCAAGAGCAAACTTATTAAAAAATCCCACCAATTCAGAAGCACATTAACAGAAAGACAGCAGGTAAGGCACAGAACCACCTGAAATGATTTTCTGTTATTATTCACATGAACTTTTACCTAAAACCAAATCCAAACCTCAAAAGATTTGTCAGATCAATTTTTTAAAACAATGTTCAATTGAATCTTTTTTATAAGCTTTGTCTCAGCCAGGACAGAGATAGTATTGCAAGAACTCTGTAATAAAACTTTTATATTTAAATTCCCTCCTCAGTTCATTGAGATCAAGAGGCCTGACTAACATCTGAATGTTTGGAATTGAAGTCACAGCAAAACTCTTGCACATCCTCCAGACTTCATTCCACTTTTAGTACTAAAAAGTCATTTGATCTCAATGATTTATTTGATTCCCCTCTTCTCCTGTAA